>JAFIRS010003922.1:0-108360 GCA_018342105.1 Gonioctena quinquepunctata | reverse complement strand
ATGTATATTTTAAATGGGACAACCCGTATATTTCACAATTTTATGTTACAGTTTTTCATTGCCGATGCAGCATACAAACTGGAAATGGACAATATTGACCATTAATTTTAAGAAATTAGGAAAAATATTCTTATTGCAACCGCTGATATTAACATGAAGAGAAAATAACATGGGCCACTTGATATTTGTTAATGTTTAAAAAAATCTTTGCTGTTTTTGTACTGATAAACATGATATGAATATCGGTTCCATTTCGTTAAATCAAGTAGGTTTTATTTTCAGTAGGTAGGTACGTCGTGTTGGTTTTTTGGAAATAGGCTTTCCAGCGATAAAAATCAGAGTAAAATACGATGGTACATTCAACAGAGCGTCAAAGAATTGAAATTCTAATACTGGAAGGATGTGGTGACAGGTAATACCATAATATTATGAAATTTGAGTATGTTTTATTTGCGACATTATTTGTAGGATACGAACACACGAAGAGGTATGTGAAATATTGATTAACAAGTAAGAAGACAGAACTCCTATAGCACGTGGTACTTTATCTGGAATTATTAATACATTTGAGGAAAGTGGACATGTACGATGACTCCCAAAAAGTGGCCTCCCGGCTATTCCAGAGCAAACAAAAACTGAAATTTTTTTGTCGATGGTTGAAGACCCTCATAAGGCTACTAGAGTTGTTGCAACCGAAAATCACATCAGTCAAACAACTGTTCGTAAATATTGAAAAAAAAACAAAAAGGCATCCCTATAAAGTACAATTGGTACAGGAATTGAGCGAATACGATCCAGATCGCAGAATGGAGTTCTGTGAAATAATGTTGAATAGATTTGACACTCATCCTAATTTCTTTAATCAAATCCTTTTGTCTGATGAGGCTACTTTTCAGTTAAATGGCAAGGTCAATGAACAAAACTGAAGGTACTGGTCAGATGCAAATACTCATTGGATGGGAAAGGCACATACTCAGTTTTTATGAAAATGTGTGGGCAGGAATTATTGATAATACCATTATTGGACCTTATTTTTGGAATAGGACTATGACAGGTGAAGAATATTGGCCATTTTTAGAATTAAAGTGAATTCCAGAATCCGCCAGACGCTTTCCTGATGATATAAATCCTCATATCGTGAATAGATCAATTTGGATTCAGCGAGATGAAGCGCCTCCTCATTATCTTCGAAGCGTTCGTGAGTTTCTCGACATTACATTTCCAAATCGTTGAATTGAAAGAAGAGGAGCTATCGAATGGCCAGCAAGATCTCTGGATTTGACACCTCAAGATTATTTTCTGTGGGGTTATTCAAGAAGCAAAGTGTATATGAATAGGCCACAGACTATCCAAGGACTGAAAGACAGAATTACCGAGGAGATAGCACTAATTTCTCCGGAAAAGATAAGTCTTGGATGAATTTTCATTCAGAATGGATATCTGTTTCCGAAGACAAGGAGGTCATATTGAATATCCCCTTTGACTTTTTCCTTTAGGTACCTATTTTAAAATTAATGGTCAACATTGGCCATCAACAATTATTATGCTGTATCGGCAATAAAAAACTGTATTAGAAAATGGTAAAATATACGGTTTTACCCATTTAAAAATAAACATAGTGTTCGTATATCTCAGAAACTTTACATTTGGCAACGTCGAAAATATGAAATTTGAAATTGCTGGTCCATCTCATATACATAACCAAAATTGAGTTATTGTATCTTACGGGGTGTCAAAGATATTTTCATGTTTCCATACTTTATGCGCGCACTGTATAGTAGAGGTCGTTTCGTTGGTATTTTGTGCTTTCCAGTTGCCTTAAAAAAGATGAGAAAAATAGTTTAAATAAATAAACAAATTTCCATGGCACACCGACATATTCTGGATCTCGTTATCTCAACAAAAGCTCCAAACGCTGTGCCTGAGAGATCTGAGTCTTGACGTGGAGCTCCACTCACGTCATGACTTTGGAAGTTCAAACTCAACTATAATCGCCTCCCGCCACAAGACAGAGAAGTAGGACTTGGATACGACTGCGTTCCAAACTTGGAATTCACTGGATTAGATGGCTGGGAGAATCAATTATGTGCAGGCTAGCGTTTGTGGTTCTAACAAGTTGAAATTTCAGTAAGAAGAATGTGATAATTTGCATAGTTTGACGATCAACTGTTGAGTTTCTCGGGGTAATTGACTGTGGTGAGCATGCTGATTTCATCATAGACCCTGCATACTACGGTCACAAAATAATTTCGAAATGAATTAAAAATGACACTGCAATAAAGAGGCCATATAATAACATTTAGTCAATCTGTAGTATGATTTTTCACGTAGCAAGTCATACCATACATAACTGGTAAAACACTGTCCACTCGAACGAATTCGACAGCGACAACTTGGACTGCAATTAACCCTCCAATGCCCCAGACTGCCTGTAGGCAGGCTATACCCAGTAAGCTATGAAAATACACGATAATTTTTCGAAGCGTGAACAATCAACTCCGCCTGTAGTTGGAACATTTTTCCATATTTTGGTATGTTTCGCAACACTCTATCTTGTTTCCATCGACCGCTAGGCCAGTTGGTACCGAATATTGTCGACTTACGTCGTAATAATTCATGATTTTTCCGGAACGATAATCAACAGTTGACAAAAAATACTTATTTTGATTCCATCGAGTTGTTAAAATTATTGGTGAATAGAAGAACATATTCTCCATCGAATAGTGTTGGTGAAAATTCAAAAAATATACATTCAGATGCATTAAGTGAATCCGCCTTTAAGCGGGAATGAGCATTTGCCAATTTTTTTCTTCAATAATGCATGTGTGTGTTTTACATTGAAATCCACATATTTTTGAGTTATAGCTTTGTTATCAATCATGTGGCACCCTAAGACTTATTACAAACTATCTGATATGACAGATGGGGAGGTGAATGCACTGATTGACTCAGTGATAACAGATGATGATTCTGAATAATGATAATGAAGGTGATTTTGATAGCGATGACGATGTTGCCGATCCAGTTAGCGATTGATCACTGTTCGAATTTAAATGGAATGATCAATTGAGAGTCTAAGCCTGAGCACTCATTGTAATCTAGATGACGTCGAAGATTCACATGAACCTGTAGATGCTCCATCACCATTACCCTCAACTTCTGCACCGATATCATCTTGTATCGTTTAAGACTCCACTTCTTGGGATAATAATGCTGTTGATGATCCTGCTCTTATAACAAATGCTGCTGAAGCTGATCTGTGTGATGCTTCTACTGAAATTGTTGCTCAACGGGTCAGAAAACGTAAACGACAGGATTCCACCAAATTACAAGAAGGAGAAGATGGATCAACTCCAACTTCCACCCATGGTCGTACGGGTATTGACATGAATGAAATGAAAAATGACTCGGCTGAATTCAAATCGATACTGCGGAGAAGAAAAAATCTGCGACTTCATGTGAACTAAGTTGTGTGGCGTGGCACGAAAGAAATGCCTGCTGAACTGAAGGAATTGGAAACACCATATGATTGCTTTCGCTATTTTGTAACTGAAGATTTCCTTCAGTTTCTGGCTGAACAATGAATTTGTATGCACGTCAAAGAAACATCGAGTATCGGTTTATCACCGATGAAGCATAACTTCGCAAATTCATTGGAATTATGTTCTTCATGTCCGTTTATCGCTATCCAAATGTGCATTCTTATTGGGGAAGACATTCGTTCGAAGCAGGCAGACAGGCAATGATTGTGGACGATTCGAGGAAATGCGAAAATACGAACCTGGTTATGATAAACTGTACAAATTGCGTTCACTAGTAACACACTTCAACGAACGCTTTGGGTCAGTTCCGATGCTTCAACGTCTCTGTGTCGATGAGCAAATGTGCGCCAAGAAAATGGGTGGTAATCCTACTCGTCAATATATGCCGAAAAAACCTCATAAATGGGGTACTAACCTACTCGCACTCTGTGATTATACTGGCTTTTCATATTCATTCGACATCTATTCGGGTGCTGGCGATAACGTTATTCTTGGAAATTCACCAGATATTGGAGCATCGTCGAATGTCGTTGTTCGTTTGTCAAAGAAAATTCCAGACAATGTCAACCATATCGAATACTTTGTTAAGTTTCATACATCGTTAGGTTTGCTGACGTATCTTTGGAGTCGTGAAATATATAGCTTGGGAACAGTGCGTGCGAATCGTGTCCCAAATATAAAACTATCAAGTAAAGCTGAGCTAACAAGAAAAAAATCTGAACGCGGTTTATGTTCAGGAATACGTTGCTACCCCATATGAAATCGACATAAGCAGCGTTTTCTGGCGCGACACCAAAATAGTTCCTTTACTATACACCTATGTTGGCATCAAACCATTTCTCTCAGCACAAATGGACATACAGCCACTGACAGGCAAACGATGAGATCAAAAAAGTAAGCAACACAAGGAAGTCGACTGTCCCTTTATCATAAAACGATATAACAGACATATGGGCGGTGTCGATCTCATAGATGGACTCCTCGGTCGCTACCACATTCGATTGAACACCATATATACTGTATAATCGCTTACAAAAAGACCGAATTGAGCTACCGATCTTTCGCACAGCAGTGGGGAGACCATCTCACGTTCAGTGGGGAGACCATCTCATTCAGCATTACCTACACCGGCCCTACCAAAACCAAAAAAGGCTTACATTCCTGCAGATGATATTCGATTCGACAATTTGGTGTGCATTTCTTGATCGTTCTGGCAAAAAAAAAACATGCAAATCACCAGGATGAAAATCAGAAACCCAAGCATATTGCACCAAATGCAACTTGAACCTCTGCAATTCCACCACAAAGACATGTTTTCCGATGTTTCATCAACGTACATGATAGATTCAAACATTATTCGTTATAAGGAAGAATTGTTAATAATTTATTCACATCAATGAAATAAATGTCGAATCAAACCTGCTTTTTATTTTTCGCTCCGAATACATTGGCCCGCCTCAAGGCGGCTTATCTATTTCCACCTGTCACCTGTCATAAACTTGACATAATTGAATTTCTGAATGTATATTCATTTTCATTGAGTTCTTTTCAACCTATAGCGAAATTATGACCACGAAAGAAAATTGGAGCATTAGAGGGTTGATCATTGAGGAAACTGCACCACTTGCTATAGTATTTCTGATCCCAATTGGACCGACATGAGAAGTTTCGAAAAGGAATGCTCTTCCACACGACAGAACTTTTCCATGATTTTACCAGGAACGCTTTGAAAGTAAAAACACTGGTAGTATATACATTTTCCATTTGCCGGGCAGTGCGTATGAACACTCCTCGTAGTGCTCTTATTTTTGTTGCCGTTCCAATTGGGATTAGAATAACTATACCATCTAGTGGATTTTTGTGGAACCAACATGACACATAATGGAACACAATTCTCTTCAAAGTGTCCCCAAAAACGTCCAAAAAAATTGTTAGGAGAGCTTCTGTCAGAAGTCATTCAGAGTTGGACAAATATGTCGACAGATTGATTGAACACATTTCCAGGTATGAGTACAATTACCACGGTTTCCAAGTTTCAAAGTCTGCTATTGAAAAAATAGTAATATGGATCTGTTATTCAGGGGTTCGAAAGAAAACGTAGCTTGATAATATTATGGATAACTGTATGCAAAAAACTGATGGCAATCTAGAAGAGCATTGTAAATAAGATTATATAGAGAACGAATATTCCAAATATGGTGATAATGTAATAAAATATTCAATTATGCCAAATTTCTGTTAGAAATGATAGTTTTCTTGTGAAATTTTGGGAAAACCCATTCGAAAGTATCGCAAAACCAGTGCTATAGTCACAATTGATATAAAGAAACACCTTTTTTAGATTTTTAGAAACGAAGAAAAATTGAAGTAGTCCTTGGAATTTTGAATTCCATTATGTGTTCAGAAAAACAAACTCCAAATCATACAAATTTTTATTTTATACAGGGTGAGTCAAGCTGAACGCCTCGAACTATCGTGGCCAAAGAGTATTTTTGTCAGTAAACGGTCTGGGGAAGTATATATATATATATATATATATATATATATATATTATTATGTATTATATTTAAAAAAATTGTTTTATTATTAAGATAGCTAATAATTTGTATGCTATTCTCTGTGAGCCAAATTGATATTATATAGATAGATATTTTCGCCCTGTATATGTATTGTATGCTGTAATAATAATTGCTAGCGAACGTCACTGTTCTCTCGTCACGCTGCTGCCAATTGTTATCACTTTTCTCACCACGGCTAAGCAACAGTTGGTACGCCTCTTACCTCAGATAGCCGGTTCAGGCAATAGAGCCACTAACCACTGCTGTCTAATTTCAATTCATTCAATGGTCTTTGTTATGATTGTTGATCATTGTAAGAAAACAAACAACAAAGTATCAAAAAGCAATTATTTCCTTTATTCAGGAAGACTTAATTTTACCTGGCCTACGAGAAATAACTTATACTAATGTGAATCTACAAATATTCACGGATAATCATTAAAATCAAATCATGGATAGATAGACACAACCTCACTTTTTCCTTGAGAGTGAATTTTTCGTTTATGGTTCAAAATAAAGTGAAATAAAGTTCTTCAGATGTGAGATACGTTATTTGTGATATTGTTCATGGACCGGATGTGCACTATTGAAGTTTTTATACCTGGCTGGAACTGTCGGTGTTCAAGATATGCCCTGATATTGAATCCCTTCTCACTACAAGCGCTATCAGGAACTCCAATACCATAAATCAGGAACCATACATATGCAGAAATCAGCTTTGGACACTTGGATATGTTGTATAATTAAGGTAATATTGGTTTTTTTCTTCTGATGTTGGAATTATTTCAATTTTCTCTCTCCCTTGTGAATTTATTTTCGATCTCCTTGTCGCTTTGTTTTTCTGCTCCCTAGGATATCAATTTTCCTCCTTCTTTTTCATTTGAATTTTTGAATTCGCGCACCAAATTGTCACATTTCACTGTTTGGATTCATCTTATATAATTTATATATACAACTATTTTCCCATTCTTATTACTATGTACAAATTTCAATAATAATTGCTTATGACATCACCCCGTTGTTATTCTCTCACAATTTCCAATTTTCCATAAGACCATCTATTCCCTGATTGGCTATTCTCATCAAGAAGTTTGCTGTTCTACCATTGGCTACTTTAAGTTAGCTACAATTTCATATACTGTATGTTTCAAATTTATAAATGTGTTGATCACTTTTTATTCATGAAAATTTTGTAAATCTAGACTTTTTGTTGTCTTTTTACCAATTATGGGTTATAATCATTATGACAGTGTATGAAATTGACTGTGTTATAGTATTTTGACATTTTTATCTATCCATATCATACATGGCTTACAAATAAATAGAACTTCCAAAATTATGTCAAAACAATCTCTTGAAACTAATAACTATTTAGTAATTATTCTTTTTTGGGGGTTTTTCCTTTTAAAACTTATAACTGGCATAACAGAACATAACAATATATATATATATATATATATATATATATAAATATATATATATATATATATATGTATGTCGATCTGAACTACATTCTAAAAATAATGGTTTTCATACAAGTTATTTGGAAAGAGCGTGACAAATCAAAGTTTAATTTTTTAAAATAGAACAACTTGTATTTTCTTGCTTTTTTTAATTCTTTGAGAAAAAATAAGCTTACTTTGCAAGTATCCCTATACCTGACTCTTTCCTTTTGTGAGATATTCAACTTTTTCACAAAATGTAACGTTGTCAAAGAAATTCAATATCATAAGAATTAGCCACGGCAGGTGTACAAAATTATGACCGGTCACTCAAATCCCTTCCAACTAGTTGCTGTGGCTTGAGTAGACGATCAATAGTATACAGTGTGTTTTGTATTATCAGGAACACTTACCGCATTTTTGAACTCCAATAACTTTGTTATTTCAAATGGAACATTTTTATTTCCTTCCGAACCATATAATATTTTCCTATACCTAAATGTGGTGCTTCAGGAGTTATCGAAGCCTTTTCGAAATCCGATGAATTTTTTTAATTACCCTTATTCAATCTAGTAGTCTGATGTCATATACTTGAGTAATACGTTCAACTCGGTTCAATTGTTGTTCCAAGAAGACTCCTGTAAAATAGCGTAATATTTTGTCATTTGTTTGTTTTGAATTTTTCGTGTTCTCATATTTAAGAAGTAAAATGAGAAGTTTTACACTTGAAGAAAGAATCAACATGATTTTAACCATTGGAGAGTATTACAAAAATTGCTTATGATTTTAATATTAAATATCTTTGTTCTCTTAAACTTAGTGTCAAGGGTTTATGCACTAAGAACCCAGATCAAGAGCATCCTGATAAAAATATATTCGAGAGATTATGAGCCAGATTTCGAAAAACAGGTAGTATCGAGTACACTGTTCGAGAGATATCAAAACTCAATTTCAAAGTTTTGCAATATGTGATCCCAATGGCAGTACTAGAGCCATTGCTAATGCAACAGGTATAAGTCAATCGAGTGTTAGCAGAATTATTCGAAAATACAAATATCATCCATACCACATTCAGCTGCATCAACATCTGTATGAATGGGACTTTGAACGCAGGTTAGATTTCTGTTTATGGTATCTTGAACGAGTTGGCAAAGAGATGAACTTTTATGAACATATTTTATTCACAGACGAATCAACCTTCCATCACACGGGTCTGGTGAATCGACATAACTTTCATTATTATGACGTCGAAAACAGACATTTAATTCGAACCGCGGATCGCCTGAACCGATGGAGTGTTAACTCATTCGGTGGAATCACACCATCATTGGTCCTTTTTCCTTTGACGGGCATCTGGATGGAAGGATTAATGAAAACAGATTTTCGGAATCTTCTGGAAAATATTCCTTTGAATGTGGACCGGAGATGTGGCTACAATTAGATGGTGCTCCGGCCCATTTCAAACGTGTTGTCAGGAACTATCTGGACACATAATTTATAGATGAATGGATAGGGAGAGGTGGTCTTTATAACTGGCCAGCGAGATCGCCTGATCTTACATCCTTGGTTTTTCCATATATATATCAAGGATATTATATACAGTAAACCACCTACTACTTATGCTGTATTGAGGTAGGTGGTGGTCATTTCGAACATGTTATATAATTTTTTTAATTTTCCTCAAACTTTAATCTTTTGTTTTTTTTTTTTTATAAAAACCAGTAACCCCATAAAATAGTAGATACAGTTGGACCGATATAACAATGCTCTACAGAAAATCAACTGTGAGTTGAGAGTGTTCAAATTCAATTTTCTAATAATATTGAAGAACTATTTTTCAGTATTCGACATCAGACTACTACATGAAATAATGTTAATTCAAAAAATTCCTCGGATTTCGAAAAGGCATCGATAACTCCTGAAGCACCACATTCAGGTATAGGGAAATAACATATGGTTCGGAAGGAAATGAAAAGGCAAATCTTGCCACGTGGAAAAATAAAGGGTGTTTTTTTCGAAATAACAAAGTTTTTGGAGTTCAAATATGCGGTAAGTGTTCCTGATAATATAAAACACACTGTATACTATTGATCGTCTACTCAAACCACAGTAACTAGATGAAAGGGATTTGAGTGACCAGTCAAAATTTTGTACACCTGCCTTGGCTAATTCCAATTATATTGAATTTCATTGACGTTACATTTTGTGAAAAAGTTGAATATCTCACAAACGCAGAGTGTAAGGTATATAGATACTGTGGCAAAGTCAGCTTATTTTTTCTCAAAGAATTCAAAAATGCAAGAACATAAAGGGTTCCATTTAAAATATATAACTTTGATTGTCACGCTCTTTTATAATACCTTGTATAAAAATCATTATTTTCAAAATGTAGTTCAGATGGACAAACATATATTTTCCCAGACCGTTTCCTGAAAAAAAATACCATTTGGTCACGGGAGTCTGAGGCATTCAGGGTATAAATAGGGTGTATTTTAACATGTTGCACATCTTTGAATGTCGGGTGTATAACGGATTAGAGTGGTTGAAACTTTCCAAAAAAAAACACCCATGAGCCAGAAAAAAAAATATTAGCAACCAAAACTTTGCTGTTACGCGGTTCCCAAAATTTGGACAAATTCAAAATATAGATTTTGTTTTATTTTTTTCCAATTTTTTTTATTTCGATTTGTTAAATCACTGTAATTCGTTTCTAAAATGGCATTATACACTCGTCATTCACGGGTGTGGTAGAGGTTAGATTACACCCTGTATAGATAGGAAGGATTATCTTCTATTATGGAGCTATCATCAACAAGTGTGCTTATTTCCTTGCTTTGATCATAAAATTCTGAGTTCACTATTACAGCCAACGAAATAGTCCCTCAGAACATGTATCTGAGATTTTTCCTTATACTATATGACAGTGATCCAACATCTATATTGTACTAAGCAGCTCTACTATCATTGCAATATTTTCGTCTTTCATGTCGATATATCGATACACGGACATAAGCCAGCCGAAGGATCAGAGAGAAAACGAATTTATGTGATGGAAAAGTATGGGATTATTTCCAAGAATATCATACAGGAGTCTTCAGTAGAATTCGATATTATTCATCACATCCCCTTGTTGCAAGCACATGGATTTTTCTACTGGATATTTCTATGAGATTTTTTTTTGGATACTGATAGGATATTCGATTTACGGGTAGGTCTGTGAAATATACGAAAAATTTATTGTGCACACCGAGCCCTGGATTAGTCTTCTGAGATATGTTTGCTTACATCTTCAATTTAATGAGTGGGTTTGCAGCAAATATGTGATGAATAATTCACAATTCCATAATCAGGTGATCCATGTTGATTGCAACTTAATCGAAATACCTACTATAACTACTCGGGTGAAGCGGCGATCATTTGATGCGTCCCAAATAGGAGTCTTTACCCTGAAAACCTGGCCAAGAGTCGAAAATCCAAAGTATGGTGAAACCCAATGGAGAAATAGTTTTCTAATAGTTCAATAACTTGTTAATGACATCTCACCCCCTTCGTACCCTTCTCGTTCCACCACGCAGAATACAGGTAGTCAGAACTCGGTCGTTGTCTAGTGTGCTCTAGTTTGCTCAATATTTTCATTGTTTATACAAATTACATCTGCAGTTAAGAAGCAGTTTTGTGTGGAGTTTGGGTGATAAACAAGATGGACATGAAGGTAAACGTATGAACTTCATTAGTGATCACACTACATTTAATTTGTTGTCCCATAAATATTTCTTTCAATTACTGAATACAATTATACAAAACACCTCTTCTTTGTAGAAAAATATAAACAAAATTGTTTTTGTACGTGTTCCGGGTACTACCGAGCAATGTTATCTCATTTTAATTGAAGTTTAGAACTTGCTAAAGAGAATTGCATTTTGTTTAACAGATATTCAAACATAATGATAATCGTATTGGTATGGTACATGGATTACAACAGATTCTTTTTATTTTTAATTCCATTGGGAATTTGGAGAATATGACTAGAAAGTAGTTATAAGATATAATGCAAGAATGTCCAGAAAATAATAGTGATGATAAGCTGGTGTTTTTGGAGAAAAAAATTATAGAGCTCACAAAATGTTCTGAAAGTCATCTGGACAAATTAAAACTCACTTTGAGCCATTTCAGGTGTGGATTCAAACGAAGATGGGTAGCTGCAAACTATAAGCATGAACTTTAACAAAAACGAACAGTGGCTTGAAAACACCCATAAAAATGCCATATGGACTATAGTGAAACCGGGTCGACCATCAAAGGAATTCGAAGAATCCAGCGATATATCTAAACGAAGAAAAACAAAAGATTTGAGAGAGAACGTTTCTACACAAGAGTTATTTCATGCTGTTCAAATGAGTCAACGTGCTGAAGGAAATGAAGACGTCTAAATAATGAAAGACATCACTTTGAATCCAACAAGAGCTACAAATTTCCGAAAGGTGATTTCCTCAACAAATCAAAAAAAATTTAAAAGCACACTCCATCTGAGGCCTTAGCTATTTTTGTCGAAGGATATTTTAGTAGAAGACAATGGGAAATACTACACAGCGCAAATTAACATATCTATCCTCACTACTCATTGCTAAATAAAGCAAAAATACTGCTATTCGGAGGAGCAATCAATGAGAGTGACAGAAACATGTGCGGTAGTTAGGTTGCAAGATTAACCCAACCACACATCTTTCCGGCTGTGTAAGTTTTCAGAGACGTCATAGAAAGCTGCACTGAAGAAGAAAAGAAACATTTTGAACTAATTATGAAATGGTGCTGTGATGGATCCCAGCAAACACAATACAAACAAAAATTCGAAAATAATTCAAAGTTCCCTCGTACCGTTACGTTCACAAGCAATCACTAATGGACGAAAGAGAATTATATGGCATAATCCAGTGCCTTCATGTCCCAGGTCCTGCGGACCAATTAGAATACGATTGATTCATGAAACCAAAGATATCACTATTGACAAAATTGATTATATAGAAAATCAAATAAAAAATTTAAATAAAACAGAAATAGCAATCGTCAACGGGATGATATACGTCATATGTAACCTGTTACCAACAATGTTGGACGCAAAGGTATGCAACGCAGCCGCCAATACATCATCGACTATGAGGTGCTATATTTGTGAATATCAATTCTTCTTGCAAGAATTAGATTTTCGGAATTTTTGCTTCATCTCTCCTACAAGCTCACCAGAATGAAATGGCAAATGAGACCAGCTCAGATGGGTCTTTTGGTAGATATACCAAAAGCAGGGTTCGGGAACACTAATGATGGCAAAACTTCCAGAAGATTTTTTTCTGATCCGGATGCTGTTCCTTGAATCACTGGAATAGACTCAACATTGATCCACATGTTCAAAGTGATCCTAAAAACAATTTCAAGTGGTCATGCGATTGACGCAAATAAATTCGAAGCCTACAATTCGCAACTGATACTCTGTACGTGCAGCTGTATGGTTAGTATCCACTGTACATATAATCCTAATGCATGAACATCCACGTAAGAAAAGTCAGCCGTTCTGTGCGGAGACTATGAGTATCCTGATCTCTGAAGCGGAAAATGCACGAAACGAAAGCAGTGGTGACGAAGAGGATTCAAACGATGATCGAATTATTGTTAAACAGCTTTGGTATATATAATAATTTCATTCAGAATTCAAAACTACAATAGCATAGTTTCAAATATAAAATAATATCAAGAGGAAAATTTTGATTGAAGCCTGAGACTCGAAGTGATGGCGTATTTGCTGTTTCAGTTGGAGGAAAACCCGGAAAAACCCACAACACCATCAGAATTCAGATCATCAACTTTCTCATAGAAAAGGACACATGCTCCCTTGGAGCTGAGGAAATCAATCTTGGAAAAAACACGGCAGTCATCGAAGAGGTGCAAACAATTAGAATGGTGCTTGCAATATGCCGTATAGTGTCCATTGGAAATGCTGCCGCTATGATTAGATATGGCGTAGATGGAGAGTATTCATTCCATCCTGAGCAGAATATTGGTCCAAATTGAGATTTCGTATGGAAAAATTAATCAAATTGTCCAATTTACTGCCATCAGTCGAAGAAACACGTTTTAAATGTATAACTAAAATTTTTGGAAATGTTTGTATACGAATCATCTTTCTGAATTCCCTTTTCATTCCACAAGTTGAACAGTATGGGCTCGCATCGTCAGTCAAAGTCCCCTCTTCTGTCTACAGTTCAATACATTGTGTTGAATTCACGACTTCGTTTGGCAAGTCTGGAATAGGGATTGAAAGTACCCAGAGAGGTTCAAAAGTAACGGAGCAGTAATTACAAAAATAACATTTCAATATAGACTTCAGCTGACCGGCAAATGTATCCACAATTTTGGAAATATGAGTAGACAGATATCTTGTCTCCAAGAAATGGAAGCTTCCTGATTATCATTCGTGATAACAAAATCGTTTGGTGATGGATAATTTTCTGCACTCGCCTTGTTTAAATCTTCATGTAAACCTACCAGAAGGTATCTTAGAAATTCTTCCAAATCTGCTGGGACGTCATGAACAAAGGAAGGAGCAACATTCCTGAATAGACGGACGGAATGTGAAGTATCCACCATTTCCGAGAAGAATCAGGACTCCAGATATTTTCCATCAAAGATATAAAAGATTTCACTGAATTCCCTTTCATTTTTGATGAAGTTGTATTTGAATCCTCCATACAAATAACATTCTTGAAAAATTCCAGCAAAACCTTGGTGTTCAAAAGACATTGGATCATGTTATTCCTAGAACAGGTATTTCCTACATTCTTCAATCCTCTTAGGCCAAATGTAGGTATGGAGTCTCTTGTTCGTATGGCATGCTCACTCATGTTCAACGAAGAATCCATGGGTTCATTGTTCCTGTGATTCAAAGAAGCTGATAGAGAATTTGATATTGATTTTTTGGAAAGTACTGAGTGATTATCTTTGATAACTGATATGTATCTCGTAGGAAAATTGGGACGATAAAATAATTCTCATCCAGTGGATGAGATGGAGGAATTGTACCCATTACAGGAGAAGCATTGCCCCTCTGAAAGTGGCGAACACGTCGAGAATTGTATAACCTGCAACTTCAAAGTTTTAACTTCAAAATTGTGGGTACATGTCCATTATATGGTTTTCAAGTTATTTTCAATTTTATTATCGCAGTTAGAGCAATTTACTATGGTAATTGACGAAAAAACCTCATTTTCAGTAAATTTTTTAACTTAGTTTTTGCTTGTGGAGGTCTCAGGTTCTTCACTCAAAACTCTTTTTCGGATTGTTGTGGAATTTCTGGTACTGGTACTTGGTATTCTAGATTTTTTAGAAATTAACTCCTCAATGTAGTACTCAGCTACAGTTGAAGATTTCCATCCTCCATGGCGGTTTGATGATAACATGTCTGCCCCCGATTTCATAAGTAATGTTGCTGAAGATCTGCGGAAACAGTGTCCTGTGTATTGCATTGGGTTTCAATATATCCAGTATTCTGCAATAACACTTGGAATTTGACTAAAAGTATTTGCACCAACAAGTTAAACTGAAAATTTTCCGTTGAAACATCGAGTGTTACTGGTAGACTGGAGAAGAAGGGATGCATATTTGGGATACATTTCAACAAAATCAAAATATCCAATTTCACCGCTTATTACAAATGATCGAAGTCTGTTTGTCTTGCTATCCGAAATTTTCACAGTTATGATAGAATCCATGACATTAATATCATTAAAGTCAGTTTCTGTAACTCGTCCCTGCGGCATGCTCCTGCAATGCCAAGTATAAAGTTGAAAATTAACATCATTTCCATGTGTTACCTCCATCATGGAGTATTTATTATCTGGGTCTTCAATAAAAAAAATTACAAATTTCTGTCTGGTAAAAATATTTGGGACAGCATCCTACCGACTTCGAAAATGGAATTAATTTGGTAAAATGTCGAATTTTCACATTTTTATTGATTAAAAGTGTAGCTTTCAACATTGAATACTCTGACCATGAGGTCGATGGCTTTAGTATCTCTGATTTTCTTTTTGAACACGCTATGAGGACGTTTCCAGTTATGTTCATAACAAATTCTGTGTCACATTAGACTATTAACCGCCTATTACAAATTTCATACACTTTTTTAGATGTATCGGGTAATGAATCTGCTGAAGCTTTATTTGCTGTTTCGATTATATCTGGAGGAATACAAATAGTTTCTACGTCATTATCCGAACTCGACATTTTTTACAGCTTCACAACAAAATATTGAAATGTTAAACTGTTAACTTGAAATTAATTACGGAAATTATCAATGTCAGACGCCGACCATAGGTAACTATGAATATGATTTCGTTGGTAAGATTTGGATTAACCAAAATTAGGGTGAAAATGTTTCTTTTAAATATCGAACAGTAACGTTTTGAGGAATATTCAATGGTAACTAAGTACCTATAGTTACCATGTTCATACGAACACTCAAATTAACAGAAATTTTTTTATCATTAGATTAAACTGCACGATCGTAGAAAAGAGTCATTTTACGTCCTGAATTGTTGTTCAAAATGTAACAGTTAGCGATCCTCAACCGAAAAAAACAATTCACTTACACTCCAAGTGAAATAACTCGAGTATATTTCGAAAAAGAAAGTATAATTCAGCATTCCTGACTAACGAAAAGTTGTTTTCTGCAGTATATTGGGTCATTGCAAGCCCTCTACTCTCGACCTTAAGCCTGCCGAACGATCGATAAGAAAACGAATTTATTTAATAGGGAAGGTACGGGATTATCCTCGATTTTCCAGAGAAAAGAAGTAAAAAGACTAATGCTACCGGTCGTACAACTCTTCAAGAGGATTCAATTTATTTCGAGCCTTCTTCTTGCTCGGACATTACAATAAAAAATATTCGATTCGATCCGAGGAGACGAAGAAGAAGATTCTCGAACCTGGGTGCTTGAGGAGCAATTATCATTTGAATTATTCAGTCTGACTCAGACGTATTGAAAACATTCGTATCAAGGGGTTTTTCTCTAGTTGGGTAATTCGTTGTGAGTTTGGAAAGTGGATTAAACAAAAACACTCCGCTTTTGGTTTTCACTGATGTGACATGATATTCATTAGCTCTATTTAGTTCATTTAACATTGGTTGGGAATACTTTGGAAAATCATAAAGGATAGGAGTTAGGGATTTGGTGGATGAAAATTTTCTGATATGAACTGAAATATTCACAGCTTTCATTCACTTTCCGGTATACCGGAAATAGATGTCATATATACTTATATATATATATATATATATATATATATATATATATATATATATATATATATATATATATATATATATATATATATATGCGTACACACACACACACATATGCATACACATATGTACATATTTACATGCATATACCTGCGTACGTACACATAATTAAATCTAGGTATAGTCATAGTTTCACATAAATGAATAGATGAATACACACATACAGTGCTTCTCAAAAGTCCTCTCCCCCCCTCTCATTTTTGGAACGATTATACATAAACAAGTGAAATTTGGAAACTGAATATTAAAGGTTGTTAACTTCCCTACTAGTGACGATAGATGACGAAATCGTCAAAGATGACGTCACAAGGCAATTGTGACCAATAATTTTAAATGGAACCCTACGGCAAGCGACACCTATTTTAAAAGGTATCGAAAAAACCTATTCAATGATACTAATTTTGTTTGTGCTTATGGCAGTTTTGGCAATTTTCTTTTAAAAAACGCAAAGCTGTGATGAATTAAATCAGTTAATACTGAAATTCCAAATTCAAGCTCCGCCTCTGGATAGTTGTCAAATAAACTGACGTTTTTGTTAGTCTCCCTAATTCGACGTTTTTGTAATTGTCCAAGTTTTTGTACATTAAATAATTTGTGTATTGTTGATCGAACGTTTGACTGTTTTAGCAGCTTTTGGTACTTTTAATATTTTCGTACATTTCAATAATTGGTTAAACTATTGTGAGCCGAACGTTTAAGTGCTTCAAGAAACGAAATGGTACGTGCTTTAGGTGATAAAGTAGCAGCGATCCTAATTCTTGGTGGAACTGGACAAAATATTCATGCAGCAGAACGCATTTTTAATGAGAGATTTCCCGATCGCCCCGTTCCGAGGACTTATTTAAGGGAGCTTCTTCGTAAGTTTGAAACAACGGGTAGTATTAATGATGCGAAACGATCTGGCAGACCACAAATTTCTGATGAGAAAAAAATGTATATACTGGCAGAAGTAATAGTTAATCCTACTTCTCCAACAACTCACGTTGCATCTACCTGTGAAGTCAGTCGGAGTACAGTACACAGAGTGTTGAAAAAAAACAAATTTCATCCATACAAATTAAAAATGGTTCATCAACTCTCAGACGACGACCCAGACCGAAGACTAGAATTTTGTGAAAATATGGAAACTAAAATTAACCAACAGCCAGACTATGTCAGAACAATTTGTTTTAGTGACGAAAGTACTTTCTATCTAAGTGGAAATGTAAATACACATAATGTGAGGTATTGGAGTGACGCAAATCCTCACCTGTTTCGTGAAACACATACCCAATTTACCCAGAAGGTGAATGTTTGGGCAGGTATCCTGGGAAACCACATCATTGGGCCTCTTTTCTTAAATACTCATTCAACTAGTGAGGTTTATCTGGAGCTGTTGCAAAACGCAATAGAACCGCTCATTCTTGAAATTTTGGAAGATAATCCAGATGAATTCGGCAATTATGAAATAACATTCCAACAGGATGGTGCTCCTCCACACTATTACGGTGCAGTAAGGCGGTATTTGTATGAGGAGTATCGTGGTATATGGATTGGACGATGAGGTTCAACGGAATGGCCAGCTCGATCACCGGACGTCACACCTTTGATTTTTTTTTTGTGGGGGTAGCTTGAATCGAAGGTTTACGCCACTGAACCTGACAATATTGACGTTTTAAAACAACGTATTGTTGCAGAATGTGAGGCTGTTTCCGCAGACACATTTGCAAAAGTACGAGAAGAGTTTAAAAATAGGATATTTCACTGTCAGGAAGTAAATGGAGGTCACTTCGAGCAATTTCTTCAAGTAGATACTGATTCTTAAATCTGTAATTAATATTATACTGAATGGAATTCAACTTTTAATGTTTACTAATGAGCCATTAAAACTGTCATAAACACAAACAATATTAGTATCAATGAATAGGTTTTTTCGATACCTTTCGAAAGAAATGTCGCGTGCCGTAGGGTTCCATTTAAAATTATTGGTCACAATGGCCTTGTGACGTCATCTTTGACGATTTCGTCATCTATCATCACTAGTAGGGAAGTTTACAACCTTTAATATTCAGTTTCAGTTATGTATAATCGTTCCAAAAATAAGAGGGGGGAAGGGGACTGTTGAGAAGCACTTTATAACATAAATCAAGGACATATATGTATACTTATTCACGCATGGTAGTTCAGTGGATTTTTTTTCAGGAGTAGAGGAATAGAAAAAAGTCGTTCCTATTGGATAATTTCGAAGATTAATTAGAACACTTTCCTCCAATGATTTCATTGATAATCTTAGTAGGAATTGTTTGCAGCCAAGTTTTGATTTTTCTCTTGAATGTTTGGATTGTATAACATTGTTTCAGCTTGTTAGGAATTTCAGCATATATAATTGGACTTAGGTAAGTCAGGAATTTTTGTTTTTTTGTCGTTTCGACTTTTGGTATTTTTGTTGTTTCTGGCTTGAATCTTGTGTAGTATGTATGGTTGATAGAAGTGAGCTCTGCTTGATATCTGTGGTTGTGGATAACCAGATTGAGAAAATATAATTAGCGGCAGGTTAAGACCCGCGATTCATCAAAAAATTTCTCAGACTACATTTGTATATTTCTTATTGTAAATTACTCAATTTGCCCTTCTCAGAAGGGTTAACTGATGATTTCAACTCTCAGGGGGAGATAAAACTGAAAATATGGAAAACAGAATTCCGATACCTCCACAAAAAACATTCAGACAATATGTTCGATTTTGACAAATGTATGTGTAACGCACAAATGTATAGACTTTCATCGAGAACTTCTATTCGAAATTTGGAAGGTATTGAATCTTCACTATGTTGCCGCATGTTTTGCGAGCATTCCGAATATATGATAATAAAAAAAAATAATCACGTACATCTGCTTGATGATTTTGAACAGCATCGGTAGCTCCCGCAGGTTTTTCAGACGATATCGTTTAATTTATGAGGTTATTATACTCACATTTGATGCCACTATATGGATATCACTCACCTGAAACAGAAAAAGTGTTTAACATTCCACAAAGCAGAAACAAATTGTTGAATCAAATAAAATGTATCTGAATCAAACAAATAAACGTGTGTATATGCACGACAAAATATAATCTTCAAATTGGTAGAATTATTTCTTGGTTTGTATGAAATCTTTGTATGTACCAAATATCCTATTCGACCAGCTCTATTCATAACTCGTTTTAGCAGAAATGTTGTTTCAACCATATTATTATTTGAATTGAATAATCAGAATAAAATCTACGAAATTCGCTGATTGCTTTAACAAAAATATTCATTCAAGCAAGTATTTATGTCGAATTGATGAATTCAATAAAATGTCAATTCAACAAAACAAGCCTATCTCTTACGTCCTCACTAAAAAAATTTATTCAAATGAGTAATCACTTTGTTAATCCACTGAATTGATAAATATGGCAACCGTGCATGAGAGCCTACGCCAGATATTCAAGTCCAGACGTCGCAACAATGATAAGTTGGCTTTGCTATTCGGTAACATTCTCTAAGTCAGGGTCAGCTGTGCGAAGGCTTCGCCATCTAACGCATATAATTCAACCAATATATTATTCCTACATTTGAATTAATCTATTTCCGATGTTTGATTCAAATGAATATTATATTTGTGTTGAAACCAATTTTTATTCAATATAAGTTGGAGATTGTTTCATTAGATGAACATATAATCAAATCGAAGAAATGTTAGCATTGCATTGAGAAATCCATTTTGACATCGGAATATAATAATTACATCAATCGAATACATCTGTGTTTTGGGATGAATTTTATTTAGTCGGGTCAAGCCAATAAGAGTGACCAAATAAATTTGGTTGAATCAACAAATCCCTTTTTTCCGTGCAGTATACAGATTGTGCAAAATAAGAGAGAAAAGGATAGACAATGGTGTCTTCGAATAACTCGAATATATTCGATACACTTGGAGATGTTGATGCAAGTATTGGGCTTTTTATCAATTAACGATGGATTCTGTCCAGCCTGTGGAAATGAATAGCTTCTATGAAGTTCTCAAGACCATTGCGAAGTTTCTGAATTTGGAAAACCTGGAAAACTATACAGGCCACTGTTTTGGTCGTTCGATGCTGGCAAATGCTGGTGTTGATTTGGTAACTTTGATACACAGTAAAAAATTATTTGTTGTACCAACAAATATATTTAGGTTAAATCATGTGTGTTGTTTTGAATGAATTTTTGCAGAATAAAGATATGAGTGTTCATTTCAGAAAAGCCAATAAGTCAATTCTTATTTCTATACTGTTGATCAAATACAATGTTTCATCACATTCAACATTGATCCAATCATTTGGAAAATATATATGGTTAGTGTAACATTTCAATTGAATCATTTACTGAAAATGTTTGTTACCATTCATTTTATAATATGTCATTCCAACAAATAAAATAAGTCTATTACAGCAAATATTGTATTATCATAACCAAATATGTTTTGTTCACCCATCCAGTCATTGTATTGAGGGTAAAATAATAACTACTTAGAAGAAAAATAATCAGTTGGTAAATAACAATAAAAAACTGTTGCTATGACAAAATATTTTGTCGTGGATATATAACACTCAGATGTTGTTAAATTGACGCAATTTTTGTTAATACAAACAAAGTTTTTTCTTCGTGTACGCGTGGGCAGATGGAAATCGTCATCTGTGGCCAAGACCTACATCGAAGAAACAGATAGTTTTTAGCACGGAAGTAAATGATCCATCTCATACCAATCTGACCCCCTCATCTGGTTCGACCTTTCCAGAATCTTGTGAGAATGGTGTTCCCGCTAAAAATATTTCCAGTATTCAAAATGGTACGTTCAATATTTATATAAATTCAAAGCGTCAAGCATAATATTATAACCTGTGGTAGAAGTCCACTGTATCTCGAAGTGGAGTGGTAAAAACTCAAAGTTGTCTCCACAATTCAATATTGCAATCGATCAGTTAAATGATGGTGGAAAGGTAAGAAACAATTGATTAGACATGTTTCGAACCTCTATAGGTTCATCATCAGCGGAGCTTAAAATTATACAATAAAAGAAGAGCAAAGAAGTAAAGCCATAGGTAGAGCAGTACAATATGTGTTACTTACATGGGGATGAAAAAATTATGTGTTAAAAATTTTGTATCGGCTAATGTCTTCAGCCTACCTTAATTCAAAGAGGGGATATACAACTGCAACCTTTTAATATTGGGAATATGCCCACAATTTTTTTATATATTCTTTTGTTTTCTATTTTCTCTAGTTCCTGTTGTTGCTTACTTGTCTTTACGTTACCAAAATGTGTTATTTTGTATATTTATCCATTGTGAGATATTGTCTTAATTACCTTAGAATACGATAACAGCGATTACTAATTGTACATATTGTGTAATTGCTTATATGTATGTAGAAAAACAAGTCAAAATGAAACACACTTCTCAATAGCTCACATGAGCTTTAGCATACATGAAAATCATTCCATATAAAATAGTATATTTTTGTGTATTTAAACATGTATGTATTCGAGAAATAAATTATATTCTATTCTATAACTCTTAAAGGCAAACCTTCATGTTTTCAATTGTTCCCATTATGAACTCTTGACTATAATTGATAATAATTTGTAACCCATAATTTTTTCATCTCCATGTAAGTAACACATATTGTACTGCACTACCTATGGTTTTACTTCTTTGCTCTTTTTTTATTGTAGAATTTCAAACTCCGCTGATAATGAGCCTATAGAGGTTCGAAAAAGGTCTAATCGATGGTTCTTTACCTTTCTACCATCATTTAACTAATCGATTGCAATATTGAATTGTGGAGACGACTTTGAGTTTTTCTACTTCGTAAAATAATATTATAGTTATTATTCAATTGAGTATATTATTAGTTTTGAAATGAATTATTAGTTTTAAAATAGACATATGAGTGGGTAAAATTGTCATCTGAGTGGGCAAAAATTGATTGATTGCAATAAGTTTGTTGATTGATTGCAATTATGAGGATATTATAATAATAAAACTGATAATACGGAATCATTAAAAACTAATTAGTGGGTGAATTGGAATATAAAGGCAGTCTTTACAATGATTTGCCAAAAGAATATACGATTGCTCTAGTTTCCAGAATGATTAGGATGTTTTTTTCAATGAGTATGGTACTTCTCTGGGAATTGTATCTGCCATAGAACATACGGAGATGTGCGGAAACGATAATAATGATACCGTTCGAAAAGAAGGGCTGAAGTATATGGATACCCACTTTTTGAATCCCGCAGTTTGTTAAGCTGATGTTTTTGTATGAAGCCCTATCATGATTCGGGACCTGCAATACTCTGAAACAATATCATATATATATAGGCATGCCACAACACGGCAGATATCGGACTGACACAGAGAAAAGGCTGTCATCCTTGGCTTATTAGGTCAATATGATTCTTGAAGTTGTATACATGGTGTCCCAGGAAATTGTCGTTCTATTCACTTTTCACTGTTAACTTTTGAACGGTTCGACGTAGGACAATGGAAAAAAAATGTATCGAATGATATCTCCTACACTAATTTTTTATTCAAAAGACATTGTTATTGCCCGATAGATGGCGCGGGGGGGCACATCAACTTGAAAATTTCAAATAGCATGGTGGGTCAAGTGGCACATCGTTGAAAACATAATTCAATTCTTTTTTCATTCATCCTACTTTTTTTTATTTCGTTCAAACGTTTTTTCACAATATGCATTTTAAATGTCAAATATAAGTGCGGATCTGAATAGTACCTACCGTTACCTCAATTACTTTCGAACGATTTGATGTGAAACAATGAGACATGAAATATATCGAATGGTATTACCTGTCCCTTATTTTTGAGATAGGATACATTACAATTACTCGATAGAGGGCGCTGGGGGCACATCAACTTGAGAATTTTGGAATGCATAGAAGTCGATTTGCACATCGTTGAAAATGTCATTCCATTTTTCTTTCAACTATGGTTGTTCTACGGAATCACAATTGCGAGTGTGGTTTTAATAGCATCCCTCCCTTCTCCCCTAACTGTTAACTTTTGAACGCTTCGACAACGGGACCAAAACTATTTAGAATGATATCACCGATACTACTCTTTGAAATACAAGACATTATGATTGCCCGATAGACGGCGCAGGGGGCATGGGAGGTCAAGTGGCACATCGTTGGAAATTAAATTCAATTTTCTTTTCAACCATCTAATTGTTTTTTGAATTTATTTCGAACGTTTTTTTACAATATGCATTTGAAATTTTGTTATACTTGACATTTCAAATGCATATTGTGAAAAAACGTATGAACGAAATAGTAAAAAAACTAGATTGTTGAAAAGAGAATTGAGTTATATTTTCAGCAATGTGCCACTTGTCTCCCCATGCTCTTTGAAATTTTCAAGTTGATTGACCCCCCGCGCCATCTATCGGCCAATCACAATGTCTTTCATTTCAAAAAGTAGTATCGGTGATATTATCATTCAATACGTTTTGTTTTTGTTAACAGGGGGGGTGTACTACTATCAACCCATTTTTTCCCAGTGGTTCATTTGTGCACCACTATATTTTTTATTTTTTTTTATCGCTCAGTGAATACTTTTCTTGGTAATTTTTCGATATGAGTTTATCAATTATCATGTTTTTTATTGCCAATAAAGTAATCGAATTGTACATGTATTTTTGAACGAGTTTTGGCTTCACAAATAAAAAGGATTTATTTTTTTGTTCGTTACATTTTTGATTGGCTCTTGTAAGTTCTATTATATTTCAGATAATTTTTTTCAACTTGAAATCAACAATTCACGAGTTATGATTATTTACCCGCTACATGAAATGCTCTTCATGTTGATGCAAAAAAGAGCAATGGCACCAAAAACCACTGGTAATTACCATTATAAAAATATTGAATCCAACTGGAGCGTGACGAACAAACAAGTTGAGACAAGTTGACAATGGTTGTATAAAAATCTTAGTAGGGGTTGTTTCGTTTCAGTCTGCATGAGGGTTATGAGTTGGAAAGTGTTTCATCAGATATTAGTGCTAAGAATGTCATTCAGGAAATATTTGACTGCTAAAGAGTTGCAAGATGCTTTAGAAGAGGCTGTGGATGAAATCGAAAGAGGTATGTGGATTACAGTTTACTTTAGAATAGAGTATATTTCTACATCTTATTTTTTCCGTTTTGCAATTCTTCCTTCTTTATATCAGTATTCTTGAATAATTGATTTATTTTTAGATGATCCAATCGACGTAGTTTTCATTCCTCCTGATATAGATTCGCTAACTGATGAAGAAGCAATTGATAATGAAGCTCCTCTAACTGAATGGGATCTTCGGGGTGTTGATATTCATTCACCTGAAAATGATTCAACGGATGAGGAGACGCTCGCAATGAAACGGATGAAACTAGGGAAATCCAGGGAAATTCATGTCAGTAATGAACAGAATCACTCATCAGATGAAGAAACTCTTGCCCCAAATTGATTACTTCAAAACATCCTACCACTCGAGCCCGTTGGGCTCTTGTGTCTATTGCCACAAGTTTTCAAAAATCTGTCGAATTATTTTAACTTTATTCTCACTCTCTTGTGATATTTCAATTGATAATACACTTATCTGCGCCATTTGAATATGATTGGCCAATATACATTTGACTCAATACTTCGGAAGGATATAACCACTTCACCTTAAATCTATAGACCATCGAAAACCAGTATTCATTTGAGGAACATTTGAAAATATATGAAGTGGAAATGTCTGATTTTTACACAGTTCAAACTTTCTAAAATGATAATTTTCCTTTTGTGTCATAATTTTTTTCGGCTACATAATAATAATATCCATTATCAAAAACTGTACGGGTTCCTTGAGGTATAAAACAATAATCATTCTAACAACTTCAACTAGCCGTGACATTGATTGAGAATGGAAAAATCTCCGGTTGGTTGGCAGACCAAATGGGATTTCCTATTTGATTGAGTTCTTTTTCTACTAAGATAGTTTATAAATCAGGTAGTTTTATATAATAAGAGTAATATATGAGAAAGCTTTGCCGAGTAGTAGGAATATTTTCAGAATGAAGAATTTACTTGTCTGTGAACCTTATTTTCTATCAAATTAACTGGGTTGAGGACAAATAATAATAATGCACAGTACTCTCTAGTTTCCGATTATAATGGATAACGCTTGTGGAGTGGAATCAACAATAGACATCACATACCTCTGAATCGATCTCCGAATCCATAAAACAGCGATGAAACAACAAACAATGATTGGATGGAACGAATTTTTCATACCCATCCCCACAACAACTATAAATAACCAATGACGTAGCCGAATTGAGAATAAAAACATTTTTCCGGTTGGTACAAGGCTCGAATGGGATTTTCCTGTTCGATTGAATTTATTTTCTACACAGAAGGCACGTTGATGAATTACTTTTTAATTAAATTGCTATGTGAATGGTGAGCTGCGATAATAAATAACACTTTCTATTCAGGAATATAGATCGAACGAGTCGATTTCGTAATTAGAAAAAGTAATCACGGTTGGAGTTTGTTTGTTTCAGTTGTTGGCATATCGGAATTATATTTGGGTTTAGAGTAACTACGGATCGAAGGTAATTCATTTCTCTATTTCAAATGGTGTCAGGAACGGGATAAAAAATTATGGTAGGCCCATGTTCCAGTTCATTCGATTACTATATTTGATTTTTCAATGGAGATCAAGTCAACAATCAGAACCGAATGGGTCAAGACTTTAGTTATTATTGCATTTCAAATGCAGAAATAATCGAAGCTGATTTGTGTTTTCATGAACTTCGGTAATTTTCATTAGTTTACATGATGTTAACTCTATCTGTTGAAGCTTTTCAACTGAAACATTTCCGAACCCTCTTAACCCGTATACGATAGGATTTACCAAACAGATTTCAGCCCCAAAATTTCATGGTCAGTCGGAAACACAGAACAGGTAGAATGGTCCTCCTGAAATTGAAATGGGATCCTCATATTTCGACTAGAGGAATATTTGAACAGACTGACCGTATATAGTTATTAGACAATGAGTGCGAAAGAGCAGACCTCACTAAACAGATTGCTCATTAACAATGTGTTAATTTCCGATGGGGCGACATTTTGTTAAAAATTGTTCTTCAATTATTATTATCATTATTCTGCCGATAATCTACATTTATTCATGTGTCAGACAAAGTAGTCAATAAATGGATGTCATTATCTGCAAATGAATTGAATGATTTCTACGAAAATCAGAAGATATTTATAGTATTCTATTGGATATAATGATTTTTCCTACTCATATATATTTCAAACATTTTCAATTCCTACATGTGAATTTCATGTTTTATTTAATTCCAATTTCAATATTTCATTATGTAAATATCTTCAGTCTTTCTACCTATCTGTTAGTCGGGCGTTTCCCTAAATTATGAAGTTAGCGAACAAATTTCTACGAGCGGATTAGAACTCCAGCAACGCCATTGAATTGTTTGGAATTATACCATTATACGAAATAACGGTCATTACATTTAGATGTTAAAATCGGATTTAACAGAAAGGGAAATTCCTATCGCGATTCTTCGACGATTACAAACAAATTATCGTACAATTATCAAGACAAACTGCGTGTGTATAAAAACCAGTCCACCGATATTCAAAATGAATTCAGTCCAGAGCATTCAAATGAGAAGATCATTTAGTCTAACCATTCAGTCGAGAACAAATCAAGTCCAGTACGTTCAATTCACGTTTCAATATTCAATTACATAATGAAAACTCGCAGTGCAACTCAATCACAACTCACAGACATCCAGTTCTTTCGCGACTTCGCTCTTCACAAGGTGAAACGCCTCAGCTTTATAATCGTAAGGCAATAAACATATTCTATCACCGTGAGCTAACGTGTTTGGCTCTACCATAGAAATAATAGTTAACCACGAAAATATAGGTGTGACTGTTACAAGCCAATATACGCCAAATACGGAATACGTGTAAGAGCACAGGACATATTGAAATCTTATCTCCAAAATAGAAAACGACATGCAATTAGTGGGGAACAACAGAGTGATACAGCTGTTGTCAGGAGAGAAGTTCCACAAGGGTCGGATCCTGGTCTCCTCTCGTTTCTAATTTACATAAACGATCACCCTTATTTTATGAATTCAACAAGTATCTCAACTACTATGTATGCGGATGATAGAGCATGTGGTATTACAATGGAAAAAGGATACAGAAATCATCCTATCACTTATTTAAGAGAAGGCTGAGGCCTCGTTCAAACCTAATCAGTCATATACATTACTTTCCAAAATTAAGTTGATGAAAAATCAAATAACCAAGTAAATTTTGTTGGAATTATTATGGATGCAAAATTGCAATAGTCAGAACATTGTGTAACAAGCTTTCAAAATCACAGGCCATTTTTTCCAGGGTCTTGATTTGGATCGACTGTCCAAGAGACCAAAGAAACATGGGCCTTTTGTATAGCCACTTTGTTGACTCAACAGAAAATTAACCATCTTCAAGTCGACACAGATCACCCAAATATGTTCAGCCTATTTCATTTTCAGTTGTAACACCACAAGAGAATGAGAATAAAGTGGAAATAATTTGACAGATTTTCGAAAACTTGTTGCCAGGCGGGCCCAATGGGCTCGAGTGGCTATTGCCAAATGGCCTGTATGATTTTAATTTATTTTTCCGGAATGAATCCTCAGTATCAACGAGCTCAACAATATTTTAAGGAACAATCAATGACTCACATTTCACTTGGCGAGAACATTAGAGTTCACATCCAAGAAGATGAATCAATAGTATTATCTCATTAATTCCCTCAAGAATAAATAAGATACCAAATCACTCATATCAGTTTATTTTGCCAAGTTTCATTCAAGTATTTACTACAACATCTGGGGTTCAGCTACTGAAATAGACAGAATTTTCATAAAACAGAAATCATTGCTGAGACTGATCTTCAATCTAGATTACAGAACATCATGTAAAGAGATTTTTCATCAAAATTAAATACTTACTGTTGCATGTCTGTTCATTTCGAAAATATTAACGTATATCCACGATAATAGAAGGCAACTAGATTCTAGATCAGAAATCCATAATTACCTTACCAGGAATAACAATATACTTACTACCCAAGAACAACATCATGCAAAATATGAAAAGTCTCGTATGTTTGTTGATATCCGTCTCAATAACATGTTGCCAAACGATATAACGACACTGTCATCTAAAGTTTAAGAAAAAAAAATTGACACTATTTCTAACAGAAAAATGTATCTACACTGTAGATGGATTTACACTTGAGGTTGGTAATGCCGGTGTAAGTTCAACTGACCTGATCTGTTATTGTGTTTTAATGTGTTTTCACGTCATTTCATTATTTATTTTTTGAATTCATAATAACTTAATTAATTATTCCATACATTTTATATGTTTCTCAGAAATATGACCTTTGCTATCTATATAATGCATCTCAAAGGATGAATAAATCTATCTATCTAACAGGTATGAGTGTACCAACAACCATCTTCTGCTGGAATCAGAAATTCATATTGAAAATGTTCAGATTTTAATGGACTGATCCTACATTTGGATTCACTCACTTGTCATTTTTCTTCATTCTTTCCAATTCAAATTCGTCGCACTTTCACTTGTAACTGTCCATTTATGTTTTCATAACGCTTGAATTATTGTATGAAAAGAATAAAATTTGTCATAGGTACTCCTAATTTCGAAGATTCACGTGTAACTTTCTCCCATTGTCACATACCGGGTGTCATAGGATATCGGGCCACCCCTGTAACTTCTGCATTCGTGACCGGATTTTTCAGAAATTTGGTACAGTTATATAAGCAACTATTTCGGATTTGATCACATTACAATCCAATATGACGGACTTCTGGTTTTTATGGAAATGCCAGCAACATTGTTTTTTCAAATGGAACACCCTGTATATTTTTACATATTCAAGTTCAACAGCTCAAAACACATCCAAACTTATGTCAAATGTCATTTTGGTAAAACAATTGAAATTAAATGTTTTTTTATTTTACCTCGTGGATAAATGAGATTTGATCAAGGCTATTCACAATGAGTCGCACATAACAGAAGAACATAATTTTTTCTGACTAATTATTCAACTCAGTCACATCACATTTTGATCAAAAATTATTATTTTTCAAATGGAACCTCTAGCGGCCACCTACATGTCTCTCTAGAAAATACATTCAGAAAAAAAATGACATATCATTTTTGTAGAAAAATCGAATTAAACGGTTTTCTTCACATAAAGGATTCAATATGAAAATTGAACCAGGAAATGGTAGATCTCAGGTGAAAAACAACTACTTTCCTGGCAAATACCACGCAGAACGTTGAATGATATTCACCTGAAAATCCATGCATACTTCCATATAATATCAATGGACATTGAATGCAAATGTTTCTTTCTGATAAGCTCGATTATCTTTAATTTATGTCGTGTTCACCTAACAATCCGCATACCGGTTTCAGGCTTCTTGGCCCTCATCAGTACGGAGTAGTCAACCAGCCAAAGGTCCAAAGAACTCTGGCTGAAGTGAGACACAACGTAAACAAACCATCATCGAGCTTGTATCACCTATAGGTACGCCGGAAAAGATAAACTTTAACTGGCGGTACCTAGTGACAGAAAGAAACACTCCGAAAATCTCCCACCTCGATAGGTTTCTAAATAAAAGATTCCTTCTCAGTAGGAGTGGCAAGCCCGTCTAGCATATAGTGAAAGATAAGTGCCATGTGAAGTGGAATGAATAGAAAAAATCATCATATCATATCATCATATCATATCATTTTTGTATTTCGGTGCAGTAACAAATTGTATACATTAAAAAATCTGCAACAAGTTCATGAGTTTCCTTGCAGTTCGAATAATTTTTCAACTTAGTAAGCTGGGGAAAACAACATTTCTGAATATTGTCAACTAATTTTGTTTCGCTGTCATCTTTCATCTCAACTCACTTAGTTGAAGAATTATTCGAACTGCAAGGAAACAATTTGTTACTGCACCGAAATACAAAAATGATATGTAATTTTTTTCCTGAATGTATGTTCTAGAGAGATATGTGGGTGGCACATAGGGGTTCCAATTGAAAAATAATAATTTTTTATCAAAATGTGATGTGTTTGAATTGATTCATCAATAAGTGACACAAAACATAATTTTTCAGAAAAATATGTTTCTCTGTTATGTGCGACTCATTGTGAATAGCGTTGACCAAATTTCATTTATCCACGAGGTAAAATAAAAAAATAATTTTGATTGTTTCAAAAAAATTACATTTAACATTAGGTTTGGACTCGTTTTGACCTGTTGAACTTGAATATGTCAAAATATACAGGATGTTACATTTGAAAAAACAAAGTTGCTGGCATTTCCAGAAAAACCGGAAGTCCGCCATATTGGATTCTAATGTAATCAAATCCAAAATGGTTGCTTATATAACTGTACCAAATTTCATAAAAATCCGTTTACGAATGCAGAAGTTACAGGGGTGGCCCGATATCATGTGTCACCCGGTATGTTCAATGCACATTTTACATATACCATGAGACACCCACGCTTTATCTTGATTACGAATTCCAATATTGAAGTGAGCAGAATACATGTATGACAGTATCTATTACCAACTTTCGCTGATCTTTCAAAATGAATTCCCCAAAAAAGTCTTAACTTACAAGTCATTGTGAGATAATAGAATCAATTTGATTGCTGGTATTGTTTCCGAATAAGACAGCAAAAAACACTTCAAATGAAACTAGTGTTGATATCTTGAAATAACTACTATTAATATATATTATATTACCTGCCTCATCTACAACAGATATACACAGAGCTGCATCAATGTTTTTCTGTGGGTTTGTGATAATCGAAAGCTCAACTCAATGTGTTATGATATAAATCGAGTATGGCAGTCTGAATAGACACTCAAACAGAAGGGTGAGTCTGAAGTTTTTCAATCAGTTGCCGATGAATTCACATCTAATATCCCAGGTTCAAACCACTTTTCTGCTATTGACATGACATAACATAACAATGGATTGCAGTCAATTATAAATATTATTTTGTCGTAATGTTCCTGAAACGAGCTCTTTTGAAAGGATTTCATTCAACCATTTGGGCCCAGTTGTTCAATCAAGGATGACCAAGTGATTGGGGTTGAACCAGGATTACCAATTTTGTTCCAGTTGTTCAAAACGGGTTTATGAAATGAACCTAGTTTAACAATGGTAAGTTGATTTCATGAATTCGGGAGTTTAAGGAGATAATTTGACGATTATAACCTATTCGATTGTTTGACATTTCGATAGACATTGACTATTCTGAAAATTATCATTGTGTTGAATATTTTTGTTTTATATCCGACTGCAAAGATGTTCGAATATATAAGAGACCGAAGATTTTTTTGGAGTTTTTGATATTATTGCCGCAAGAGAAATTCCCGTATTTAGACAACGTACCGTAATTTCGGATGACTTCAACCCAACTGGGTGACTGGCACATTTTGATAGACATCATTGATTATAAAATTTAAATATTTTCTTTTTAAACCTGTTTTTTTGTCAGATTGATTTTTTGAGATTCTTCCTATTGTATATAGGTATATATACCTATATAATATGTATTATGTACGTGCAACACTGTATCCCATCCAGGAGCCATTTGCAACCAAATTCAACTTGCATAAAATTTGACTGCAATCTGTTTTTCTACTCATTTATGATGATTAATAATTACATTATTTACTTTAGAACCAAACCCCCCCGAAATTTTTCTCTAGGTACGGCCTTGCAAAGTCTCAATTACAATTTGACATTGCTTATTTGAAAGAGTGGTCATTTTGGTAATAATACCAATTTATTTTTACAAATTCATCATGGACTTTCTTTGAATTTAATTCAGCCAAAGTCACCCGAACTTACGGTACCTCGAAACCATTTGGAAGAATGGACAGAAACATATTTTTTTAATAGATTTCGCTTTCCGCAACTAACAAAAATACAAAGAATCACTCTCAATGACTACAAAGACAAAATCATAACAAAAAATAAACTTCCAAATAAAAATCATATCTTGATTTTCCATACCAAAAACGTTTGTCAAAAAAAAAACAAAATTAAATCATCACAAATGCAAATTAAAAAACTACATGATCTGTTCTCAGGAATCACTAGCAAATATTGATTTACTGTTGCTTGATGAGTTATGTTTCAAAGATAATCTTTGTTTATATATCTCAATATGGGTTTTCTCTAGATTCTACTCATCCCTCTGTAGTTCCAAAAAAAGTTGATGCCTTTCTCTCATGTGTATTGATTTCAACTTTTGTTCTTCGAGTCACAGTTTTTGTAAACCTACAAGATCTGCTGTGGACAGAGCCTAAGTGGGAATTTTGTCTTTCATTGTTAAAGTCCTTTATTGCTAAGGTAATATTCCTTCCGCAGACGGTATTGTATTCATTACTTATTATAGCTAACGCCTTCAATTTTTAACCGACGAAACCATAAAGGAGGAGGATCTCTAGTCGACGCGTATATTTTTTTTTTAAGTATGACCACGCATAACTGTTTACTGAGACGTCCGATTCCGATCATTTTTTTCTCAGTGGATAGGGTGTACTTTGAAGTTGGTCTCATTTGAATTCAAAAGATGAAGTCCACCCCTAAGGGTACTAGAATGAAGGATATTGATCACTCACCCTCTGAATTCTGGTCCGTTAACCGATTCTATCAGGCATTACTTTGAACTGGGTTCTTCAATTTGGATTATTCTCCTTCATTGGATAGAGTATACCTCATAGTTGATCATATTTGGATTTCTAATGGAATTATCCACCCTTACGGGTAGAAAAATAGGGGATAATTGATTTTTCACACTTATGTAGTTGACAATGACAGATCGCTACTGTCATTATTTTTGTTCTCCTACATCCGTCACAATCATCATATGCTATGAGAGGATGGAATGATATACAAAGTAATGGAATAAACTAACCAGAACAACAAAAATAATTCATTTTACAACAGATAGTAAAATTAGATAATCGTATTATTCAACTGGTAATAGTTGGAGTAAGGTGGGTAAGTAAGTATTCTGGGAGTAATAAAAAAAGAAGGTTTCAGCCACAAAAAATTGAAAAATTAAAACTTTTTAACAAAAACTTAAACCGACGAAATACGGAACTGAAAATTAAAAAATAAAATGAACCTTCTTAGTCTCAATAACTAAGCTCCTATTCTAATGTAACTCATTTTGAGTCGGCGCCAAACAAACAATCAACGAAGATCATTAAATTACTTCAAAAAAATTATCAGAATGTCACCACGCAACTCGATGCCATCATTTCACGCCTTACCTAATTCATTTGCTTGTTTGTTTGGCGCCGACTCAAAATTAGTTACTCACATCAGTTCAGGAGCTTAGTTATTGGGACTAAAGAGGTTTATTTAATTTTTTTCTTTTCAGTTCCGTATTTCGTCGGCTTAATTTTTTGTTAAAAAGTTTTTGCGACTTAGTAACTGCGTCCGATTTTTCACATTCTATGATATCTTGGTATTTTTTCGCCAGTGAAATGAGAATGTTTTCCTCACCTTCATTTGAATTATGAGTAATTTCTTCATATTTATAGAGTACACTTGGCTTTTTTCGATCAATTTTTCTGATACTTTTGACAAAACTATGAATTTTTAGGTTAAGTTTGATTCAATGTTGATGTTTCTGAACGGTCCGAATTCCGAATGATGGTACAAGCGAAAAACTGTGTTGCCAACATATGAAAACAACGAATTTAGGTATCCAGGGTTAGTTTTTCATTAAAAAATGGATAACTTTCTGATCCAACAACCGGTCCTTAGTGTTTTCCAATAATTTACAAACTCTTACTATGACACTTCAATATATTTCCTTTCAATATCTCTTTCAGATGTATAATTTATGATATCACAGGACTTATCCCCATTTGAATAATCTACGTATGTAGCAGAAATGCAAATCCAATATGCATTTCCCATCCAATCAATGTCTCCATTAACTATTTGTCGACGAAGTGAATAATGTCCTATTGGATAATGTTAATTCGTCAATATGCCTCATACATTTGTGTTCTATGACGATAGTCTACACTATCGGATTCAATTATGGAGATTCGAACATTGAATAGACTCGATGTTGAAACGAAGGAAATTTTCCTGCAGAAGGATTTATGAAAACAAAACCTTTTTCAAAATGTTTCTTTGTTGAATGTATATTTTTCGGATTCAAATATTGTTCACATAAACGAACTCGGAAGATTTAATTGAATGATAAGCATGTTGAAAAGAAAAACATGCTCATTATCATCGAACAAATCGATAATGAGCACTTCAATTCATTTCGAAACACGAAGATTCCAGTGTTATTTATGCAACGAGTGTTTTGTACCATATGAATTTTATTTATCTTTCCTTGGATATTAACCCTCTGCGGTCCAATTATATTTTCATACTACGTAATGTATTTGGCTGAAGGTGGATTCATATTAAAAGGCCAATATATTTGGAGGAAACGACGTCTACTGAAAACGTTTTTGAAAAAAGATAGCTCGAGACTCCAGTTTTCACTACAATATAAATTTCACAGATGATTTGTCGTCTAATGCCATATTCATAATCACGCATGAAAATGCCTTCATTTCTCTGAGAGTCACATTTTTCCACATATGCCATATTGAGTTTTTTTGTAATGGCTACAAATTTCAATGAGTTATCCATTTAGGTTTGATGAAATGAAAGGTAGCCGTGGAATCATGGAAAACGGTAGGTGATTAATGTTATATCAAAAGTGAAATACCAATTTTACTTGTCATTTCTTTTCGAGACGAACAAATCGATATGATATTGACATACGGAGAAGGTCAGGAGAACGCTGTCAATGCTAGTATGCTAAACGCTGTTCGTTATCCGTTGAGAAGGCACCCATCGAGGACCCATTTCAGGAAATTGGAAATGATGCTGAGGAAAGAACCAGCTGATCAAAACCACATCCACTTCATCGTCAGTGGAGAAGCGGAAACTATTGTTTTAGTATATGTTCATTTTTCTCCATCTGCCTCAGTGCGATAATTGGAAATTGAATGTGGGATCAGCAAGAAAAGAGCCAGAAAAGTACTGAAACAACATAAATATCGCTCCTTCAAATACAGTTTCTCATATAAGCCATATATACAACACACGTGCTAAATCTGAACAGAAAGCAAATGCTCCTCTCTGTAGACTAACCCACACGCAGAGATTCATATCATACTTTGGGCCAAAACTGTTAAACCTAGTCCCTATAGATATCAGAATCATCCCTAATAAATTCAAAATGAAATCTAAACTCAAAGAATTTGTAAACATGAATTATAACAAACTAAAAACCGTGTATGAACTTGACTAAAAGAAAAAAAACACCCTACTCTCTCTCCCTCATCACAACAAATTTGATCTTCACATTGTATATAACTCTTTTTTCTTCTCAAATTTTCATTCATTCAAAATATATGTATACACTTCACAACTTCAGGCTGATGACTACAACACAAGCTTTGCTTAGGTAGATCAGCCTGGAACATAATCTGTAATTCATAATTTTTCTTTTCTAGTTTTAGTTATGAATTGATATTGTAGATGAAACTCATACTTACCTGAATAAATTTACTTACTTACTTACTTACTAGTTTGCATCAGCATCTATATGAAAATGACCCAGAACGGAGACTAACGTATTGTTATTGGCTTTTGCGTCATCATGATTTGAATAATGGTTTTTTCTCGAAGATACTGTTTACAGATGAGTCTAGGTTGACGAATAATGGTATGTACAATAGGAATAATACAAGGTATTGGACTCAAGAAAATCATAGGTTGGCTGAGAGAAGGTAATTTTCAAGATAGATTTGGATTCATCGTCTGGGTAGGAATCGTAGGGACAAGAATCATTGGACCTTTTTTTTTCGACGGGCCTTTGACAGGCCAAAGATATCTACAATTCTTAGAGAACGGTATTCAAAATAATATCAACGATTCACCAGAGAACATCAGGAAAAATATGTTTTTTCAGCTGGATGGTGCAGGACCACATAATGCTGATATTGTTCGGCAATATCTCAGTGTTACCTATGGGCAGAGATGGATTGGAACAAATGGTCCAGTCAGACTGCCAGCCAGATCGCCCGATTCAGCCCCTATTGATTTTTATTTATGAGGTCACAAAAAATCCAAAGTAAACTCGAGGGGACCAAATTCTTTGGAGGACTTGAGATATAGAGTTGAGCGCGCATTTCAGGAAATTCCTGCTCACAAACTGATAAATGTGATGAGGAGTACAATAAATAAAACTAATGTATGTGTTAGGAAAAACGAGCAACACTTCGAACATATCATTGGTCATTAATGAATTAAATTACTTTTAGATGGTTGTGAAACTCTTCTATTGAAAACAGGATAATGGTATGGTTCAGTCGTTAGATTTATTCAAACAGTTTGATTATACTGAAGTTGTATTTTCTGTAATGGGTTTGTGATCATTACATATTGTCAAGTCGATTAGTTTTGGTAATTCATTGTTATCATTCTGAAGTAAAGTTTGAAATAATTAATAGATGTCATGTTACCTACCATTTTTTTCAGATTAATTTCAATTTGTTAAAACAAAAATAAAGTGGTACATAATGTATATCGTTGAATTGGTAATTTATTTCTCTATCAAATGGAAAAATGGCCCTTGGTGGGTACCATTTCAAAAAAACGATTTTTTGTTTGAAAATGCTTTGAAAAAAATTCAATTCCTGCTGTAGGATTTGTTATTGATTTTATCGATGAAATTACTATTATTATGAGTTACTGATGTGGATTAGTATAGATTTTAACCTGATCAAGACCTCCTGGGTTTTTTAAATTTTAAAATCGAAATTTGACAACACCGTCGTATGTAATTTGAGGCGTAGAACCCGAAAAACATCAAATATATTGGATGTTCCATTTGAAAATTCGAAGTTGGTGGCTATTTTGGCAAAACCGAGAGTTGTCCATTTTGTTTTCATATGTCAATCCAAAATTGTGTCTCATAACTATGTACAAAATTTCATTCAAATCGGTTGATAAGTGAAGGAGCTATATGCATGGCCCTACTCCCATTGTCACCAGGTATAGTCTACTGAGACACTGGTGAGATTAAGTTCGGCAACACTGCCCGCTGTAGTTCGCAGTCATATCAGGGTTGTCTCCTTCAAGTTGAATAGCACAGGCTTCTTACGTACTATTTTTGCTGATTGGATGTCAAATGGAAACTTCTCACCCTTCAGCTGATCAGAAAAGAGTATTCCACTAGATGGGTATGCGACGTAAAGCTAATTTGACGCTGATATTAGATCATTCTTTGAAAAAATAATCGCCTTTAGATAGATAGATAGTTCATTTCCCGGAAAGACTACATAATAGTACAAAATAATACAAGATAATACGAAATAAAACGTGAGCGGTCGGGGTACCCCCGTCAGAAACGAAGTTCCTTTACGCAGCTTGCGGTAGGTGTTGACTGGTAGAAATCGTCACGTAATTCCATGCAATACCATACCATTTTTCCATCATTATTTTCTCACTTTGAAAACGTTTGAATGTTTCTTCACAGTTGTTCGGAAAGTGTGGTGAACACAATTTTTCATCAGGACAGAGCTTTTTCAGCATATTTTTCTCAACCCCCTTTCCATTCCCCAAATTTTGATGGATTTCACTCACCACTTTCTTTTCGTTTCCCGTTTCGCTTAGTGTTATTGAACTTTTTTCAGTTTTTCGATACTTTGCGCTAACCTCGGCTCGGGCGGTCTTTTCGGCCTCGGACCCGGTGCCTGGCTCTCCAATGTCTTTATTAGGTCTTTACACTTTCACTATGTTTAGAAATGAAATCATTGAGTTTTTCGGCTCCACTTGGGAGAAAATGATACACTATATCGCATCTTTCAGTTCCTGGGCTTCCAGTACCGAACAACTGGCCAACACAGTGTTTCTATCAGTTTCGGTGGTTTGGTGGAATAATGTCTTTTTCACGGTATCTGTTACTAGGTGATCCATTGTCGCTGTTTGATTATTCCATTGGGGGGTCATTTATTGAACTTTTCCAGCAATTCAGCTGGGGTTGATTATGTCTTTTCACTTTTTATTTTTTTATGTCTTTTATTTATGTCTTTTATTTTTTTATGTCTTTTCACTTTTTATTTTTTTATTTCGTGGGTTTTGAAATCCTAACTCCACTTCCACTTTTCTACCCTGGCGGACCAATACGGTCAAAACTTTCGTACTCGGCGGTTATTAATGGTCTACAGTTTTCCAATGGCCAGATATCGTGTTAGAAACACAATCTTCACTCTTTTTAGGCATTTAGATTACTTTCAGCACACGGTATTATCATTTTTAGGTTCATAATGAACTTTTTCAACACTTTGGGGTTTATACGGCACTTTAAACTACTGAATTTCACGAAATTCGCGGAGCACATTGAAGCTCTACTAACTACAAAATAACACAATCAAATCATTGCCTCGCTTGAAAAAGTGTGGCTTTTCAACATGCCGACAAAGGTATATTTGAATTCGAATGTCAAATCACTGTATGTAGTGAGTTCAAAATCCCTTATTCAATCAATTTTGCATTTCCTATTTCCCTATATAGGAATTTAATACGTTGACATTTTGTGATAGAACCAAGTGTAGTTGTCACACATACTCGTGGACAGATAGAAACAGAGAGAGAGAGAGAGAGAGAGGGCGTCGGGAAAGCATTTTATAACATCCTTATTTTTCATTACGTCTTATGATTAGCCATGCATTTCATGATGGAAGATAATCAACAAAGAAACAAGAAGAAAAAAATTCAAAAGAAAAATGAGTAATAGAAAATAATAATGTTGCTAACATAATTTAAAAGTATACATTGCAAACATCAGTGACGGAGAATCCACAATGGACCCCGATAATATAACAGTGAAATTCATCATAAATCATAATGTACCAATTACGTCGAAATAATTCTTCCAAACTATAGAATGTATGCTGCTTCAGAATTAGTTTCAAATTGCTTTTGAATTTTTTTATGGCGAGTGATTTTATGTGGTAGGTGATTTTAAACTCGTATGCCTTTGTTTCCTTGTTCTGTCGTGTCCATACGTAGGTAATATAAATTTTCGGTTTCTAGTTGGATAGGAATGTACATTCAGGGGCTTTGATAATTCGTTACAGATCGATGAGCGATTATAACGAATTTCTATGATTTTGTCAGGAAAATAATAGGACGATTTTTTTTCGAATCATTGAATTGTTACTCCGCGTATGTTTTTTCATAGATATTTTTCTCTCCGTGAATATAATTTGAAATATCTGGAAGCTACAGTTTTTCAGCTCCAGTGGCCAATCTTCTACAAAAGTTCTCTGTTTGATTTTCAGCTCCAGGAAAGTTTGGAGAAAGTTGAGATCTATGAGGTTCTTAAAAAACATCGTATATGCTGGATAAGGAATAAAATGCATACTCTCGATAATGCTCATGGATGGGCAAAACATCAACATATTTCTGGGATCTTTGGAGGTTGTAGTCATGGAAAAAACCTCCTTGGGTAGTCATTTTAGAAATTATGCCGTGCGATAAATAATAACTCCTGATAAGGCCCTGTTTGGCAAGTTTCAAGCCCTGCATGCATTGAACATCGCCAGTTCATCGAATTTCTAATTAAAATTCTATACAGATCCTCGTTTACATATTACACATGCCTGGGATGTCATGGGCATCTTGGAGGAATACGATACATAGATTGAGAAATTTTCAATTTCTCAGAAATACTACTGTAGTATATAGTCCAGAAAAAATATTTTTGTTTCATTGTGCACTTGGTCACCTGTTAAATTCATGATACATTTCCATTCAATCTTCAACTACAATCATAAGTGCCTCCTTTGCAGTAGTTCCCAGGAACTTAGGGATTCACCCCGTAGGGACTTGAAACAGGCTTCATGAATTAATAAATCGCATCCATTGTTTGATCATTTAGACTGTTGTTTGGAGATAAAACATGAAGGAGCAATATATTATCCCTGAGCAAGATGTTCTCTTTGTAACTGAAATACACAGTTGTGTTTTATGACAGTTTTGAAGATTTCTCTCCGTGAATTGGGATCGACTGTTGTAACATACCTCCATTCAGTTACTTTCATTATAAACATTACAGAACATTAATTAGAGTTTTGTTGTGCTGTTAATTAATTATTTCACAAAGCTTTGTACAGGTGAAATGAATGTGAGAAGATATCGAAACAATGAAAAATATTCTGAAATATGTTCAGGGGAAATAATTCATAGATGACGAACAAAAAAACGTTGGGTATCGTTTGAAATTTGTTCATTCCATATGTATTTTTTGGGTAGAAGAAAAATGGTAAAATTTACAATACTCTGCTAGTGAATTAATAATTTCCGCGATTTTATTCTTCCATCAGAAATTAGAACGGGTTTTAATATACTCTGATCAAGATATGTTGGATTCACCATACTCAATGATTTCATAATTGAATTTTCAACACTAAACATATCAAAACCGTCGACATCACAGATTAATCAAATTATCAGAACAGAATTCATAATTCACGTTGATTGATTCATAATTCACGAGTTCAATATAATTTGAATGGATTATAGACCAGTAGAGATAGACATGATTTTCCAAACATTTGATAATAATTATGAAAGTTTCAAAACTTCAGTAGAGTGAAGAGTACGTTCAAATGATATTCAGTCTGATTTTGCAACCCTTTTTTCTGAACAAAAGATGTTAAAAATAAGGAAGTTTTGGAAAATAGCAATTGTTTGTTTGATCGAAAAAAAAATGTTAATCCTAATTTTTTGATGAAAATTCCAAAAGTTCTGCAAACTGGAAAAAATTACTGAAATAATTAGTTTTGATTTGCAACCTCTTGCGTTAAACGAAAAAAATATTTTTTCATGATTTTTTTTTTTAAAATAAGTATGGGCGAAATTATTAAAAAAGTTTTCAATGATGGTTGCAAGTGAATATGTCCTGATGAACAATGTTTTCATTAATTTGCAACCTTGTCTTCAACACGGAAATGAGGGTAACATAAAAAAAAAATTTTTCGTATTGTACTCTTTCAAAAAAAGCAAAAGTTCTGCAAATCGGGCAGACCACTTATTTTACCAATTGGTGGTAGTATGATAATTTGCAAATTATGTTACAATGCGGAACATTAGGAATTAAAAAATATTTATTTCTGCAACACCTGTGTTATCTGAATAATACACATTTTTATATACCTGATAAATGTCTTTTATTGTGTTACCAAGTTAATTATCGACCAAGAAGAAGCTCATTAACGGTAGCTGAAATCATTCAAGGTTTTCGACATGTATTCATAACATCATTTTACCATTAGAATAAAAAAATACATTCGATGCAGGATCGAGAATCTCTCGACACTTTTATATAATTTTCGTGATTCATTAAAAAAATTAAGAAATATTGAGATTTAAAAACACTCTGACGTCATATAGTTGTACATTAATACGATTAACCCACAACTGTGAAACGTCACAGTGTTTCTCACTTCTTTATTTAAATTTTTTTTATAAATCAAGAAAATTATTTTTACGTATCGATTACATTTTAGTCCTCCATTCGGATTCAATGGAATTTTTCATGCTGAACCACAAATGGAGTAAGGAAGTCGAGTAGAGAGATAAATTATAATTTTATTTAATTCAAGAAATACATATCTGTAAAAATTGAATTTGAGATGTAATATCGATCTCACAAATTTTTTCTTTTTCGGCAACGTTTCTGTGTGATGATGAAAATTATGTACTTGCGTACGTTCGTTTTGATATTCTTACTTCCACAGAGCATCGATTATTCATTTTAAAACCTCTTAGATTGCTATGAAGTCATGTTCTGAAAAGTGAAAATTTAAAATAGATAATGATTGCATGTCGATTTGTTCGAAAATATGAACAGAATGTTCATAAAATCAGATGTGAAATCATCTGCGATTGAAAGATAAATTTTAGTCACTATCTTCCATCGTTCATGGGGTGAGTGGGGTATTCATGTTGATAAGGAAAACATTCTCAATTGGATATTGAAAATAAATATTTTTCTGTGAAATGAAAAATCCACGATAAAAATGAAGTTATTTTTTGTAATATCTAATAGAAAACAACTACTTTCCCGGCTGAAGCCACGCTGGACATTGAACTAATTTGATATATATTGAGAAAGGACCCTAACTCAAGAGAAGAAATCTGAAAGTGAAAATTAGCATTTTCATTCAGATAGTTATTTGATTTTATATTCCAGTCCTAATTGAGAATTCATATAGATGAATGAGGCAAAGATGAATGTTTTCCAAAAGAGAGTACTCACCAGAAATCATTTGTGATATAGGTCATCAGGAAAACCGGAAGAAATGGAAAACACATTTTCAAGAAGCAATCTCACTTTACAAAAATGGAAAAATGTTAGAAACATTTCTTTTGGAGAGTTTTTTTGACATTAAAATCTGCATTGGGGTATGATAGATTGATTTGTTTGACAATATGAACATGATGTTCATAAAATCAGATGTGTGTAATATCGATCTCACAAATTTTCATTTTTCAGCAACGTTTCTGTTTGATGATGAAAATTATATACTTGCGAGATTTACAATCTATAACGTTTTGATATCTTCACTTCCATAGAGCATCGATTATTCATTTCAAAACCTCTTAGATTGCCATAAAGTCATGTTCTAAAAAGTAAAAATAAAAAAATAAAAATGATTGCATATCGATTTGTTTGAAAATATGAACAGGATGTTCATAAAATCAGATGTGGAATCATCTGCGACTGAAAGATAAACTTTAGTCGTCACTATATGAAGAGAAACTTGTTACGAATCCAAAAGATCACCACCATCCGCCAAGAGCTGTTTCATGGTTTCCCAATCATCAGGACGGCTTGGTGTCTCTTTCAAATTCGTATCAAATATTTCGTAGTGCTAATATCTACCAGCAAGTACGAAAATGTAAAAAGCATCAAATTATAGATGGTGACACCTATAGTCTGTGCGGTGAAGCTTAGACCTAATATCGTGGAATTTTAATGGCACGCTATTTCGTGCACATTAACAGGTCACCAACAGATGTCAGCATAGGCCAACCCACGACACCAATAGTCGTACTCCAAGTGCGTTCATAGTAACACAAAATAAATAAGGAGAATAAGAGAAATTTGTTACGGATCCAAGAGAGCCCACCATCCGTCTACACCCTGTTTCATGGTTTCCCAATCATCAGGACGGCTTGTGGTCTCTTTCAAATTCGTATCAAATATCTCGTAGGCTAATACCTACGGGAAAGTACGAAAATGTGAAAAGCATCAAATTAAAGATAGTGACACCTATAATCTGTGCGGTGAAGCTTAGACCTGATATCGTGGAATTTTAATGGCACGATATTTTGTGCACATTAACAGGTCACCAACAGATGTCAGCATAGGCCAACCCACGACACCAATAGTCGTACTCCTAGTGCGTTCAGAGTAACGCGAAACAAATAACTAGATGAAGAGAAATTTGTTACGAAGCCAAAAGATCACCACCATCCGCCAACAGCTGTTTCATGGTTTCCCAATCATCAGGACGACTTGTGGTTTCTTTCAAATTCGTATCAAATATCTCGTAGTGCTAATACCTACCGGCGAGTACGAAAATGTGAAAAGCATCAAATTATAGATAGTGACACCTATCATCTGTACGGTGAAACTTAGACCTAATATCGTGGAATTTTAATGGCACGATAGTTCGTGCACATTAACAGGTCACCAACAGATGTCAGCATAGGCCAACCCACGACATCAATAGTCGTTAACCTAGTGCGTTCAGAGTAACGCGAAACAAATAACTAGATGAAGAGAACTTTGTTGTGACATCTGTTGGTGACCTGCTAATGTGCACGAAATATCGTGCCAGTAAAATTCCACGATATTAGGTCTTAGCTCCACCGCACAGATTATAGGTGTCACTATCTATAATTTGATGCATTTCACATTTTCGTATTCGCCGATAGGTATTAGCACTACGAGATCTTTGATACGAATTTGAAAGCCGTCCTGATGATTGGGAAACCATAAAACACCTGTTGGCGGATAGTGGTGATCTTTTGGATTCGTAACAAAGGACCCCGCAAAACCCTTATGGAAAATGGCTCTCGGCTGAATTCGCTGAAACTCTGCAAAAATATAGTATTCGGTATGCTGATCAAAAGTCTCGATGGGCACAACCCTCCATTTTCTTTTTCCTGCGTGCGCGCAACAGTCCTATTGAGGATAGTTGCCGAATATTCTCTTTCTGTGTTTTCGTTGAAGAATCTTTAACTTCGAAAGTGAACAATGTTGCGTTAATGAAGGGTTGTGCGGGGGTGAGGGTAGAATGTAGGATTCGGTTGGAGAAAGGGGTGGGCAGTGAAAGGAAACGCTTTGAAGATGAATTGAAACTGTTATGCATAACACACCGGAAAGTGTACTTTGGGGGCTTTGGGGGGGTTGAAAATGAAGGGTTGTGCTCATTAAGACTTTTGATCAGCATACCAAATACAATTTTTTTGCAGAGTTTCAGCGAATTTAGCCGAGAGCCATTTTCCATAAGGATTTTGCAGGGTCCTTTCTCTTCATCTAGTTATTTGTTTCGCTTTACTCTGAATACACTAGGAGTACGACTACTGATGTCGTGGGTTGGCCTATGCTGACATCTGTTGGTGACCTGTTAATGTGCACGAAATATCGTGCCATTAAAATTCCACGATATTAGGTCTAAGCTTCACCGCACAGATTATAAGTGTACGGGTGTCCATCTATAATTTGATGCTTTTCACATTCAGTCCATCGTTCAAGATAACCTCTTGGGGGGTATTCACGTTGAAAAGGAAAATATTCTCAATTGAATATTGAATAGAAATATTTTTCTGTGATTAGTAGAAAGCAGTGATTGCTTCTAAGAGTAATAATTAGTTTCAAAATTTGTTTTCAACCACGTTACCATATCATTCTCCGGATGCAATGTCAATCAACCAGTACAAAGTATAACAGATGAACGCAATGGATAATCAAATATTTAACTGGACCACTGTAGACATATGTCGGTCTTATATTTATCTCAAACCTATTTGCACAATAAGTGCATATCTTATCCCCTTCATATAGCTTTTCCTTTCATTATTTGCAGAATGTTCAAAAATTTTGGCCAAATTATGAATAACAAATCAACTATATGAAAAAAAAATCCGTTGAACAATGACGGTTGCACATCTCTTGTGTCACGTAAATTATTAGTCGTAATTATGACTGCAATTTGCAGAACGTTTGCTATTATTGTTGTGAAAATGCAAAAAAATATATTGATGAATAAATAGGTTCAGTTTTTCCTATGAGGTTTCATAGTTACATATCCACTGGAACCGATATTATCTTCATTTGCAACCACAATAAAAACTTTTGTTATCATTTGAAAGTTTGATAAATGAAAGATGCGTTTTTCAGAAATGGTTGCAAATGTACGTGAATATGTTAAACTTTTTTTCCATTCACTTATCCAATTTGCAGAACTTTTGTAATTTCTCTAAACGAATAACAATGAAAAACTTAAACAAATGACAAAAAACAAGGTTTACAATCGGTATGCCTAGTTGGCAGACCTTTTGCAATTTTCACTGCAAAAATAAAGCATGAAAACGTGTTTTGCAATTAAAACAATGTTCCGATCATCGCAGACTTCTGCAAAATTTTATAGTTTGTTTTCATCGATGCACTAACATACCATTGAAGTTTGAAAACTTTTAGAATTAATGTGAATTGATTGTCTATATCTACTGGCCTATTACTGCCGATACACAAACAAATCATACATTATCATTTTTATGACTCGAAGGGAAAAAGTCACCGTCGCGTATAGTCACCCAAATTATGTTTTGGCCGATCAATTGTTTCATTTTGGAAGAGATCCATTTGGAAGTTACCCTCATTAGCAAGATATTATCAGCCCATAAGAAGACCCGATTTAATTCATAATTGTCGAAATACAGGTTGCCCAAATTGAAATTTTATTCGCCTCATATGTTATAAAAACATGTGCATAAGAGTTCAACATATTGTTACAAAACTGGGTTCGTTTTTTATTGAAAATACTCCAATAAATTATAGTCCGTTTAATGCACTCCGAAACACAACACAAAAAACTTTTTAACAAAAAATCAAACGGACGAAAAAAGAAACAGAAATGCGAGAAAGAAAATGAACTTTTTTAGTCTCAATAACTGAGCTGCTAAACATATGTCAGTAACTAATTCTGAGTCGGCACCAAACAACCAAATTAATTACGTAAAGGTCATTACGTACATTTTTATAAGTGAATCTTGCAGAAACGTATTTATTAATCATAATATTTCAACGTTACCTCATCTTTTTATATTTGAATGTTGTTTGTATGTCTATGAAAATGTTGACAAAAGGTTTGTTTCCAATGAATACTAGACACGAAAATGACGAATATGTCCCATTTGGTAAGAGCAAACTAGCTTACAATTCTCCTAACCTCATGGCTACTGGAATTTTCAACTCATTGTCAACCACTATAAAGAATTATAAAACTTTGGGTATGTTTGAGAAATTATCAAAAGACTCTCTGCTATGTAACTGCTTTAACAGTCTAGAGGAATATATGTCCTTTTAGTTTTGACGGTTACTATTGACGATTCCCATAAAAAATGAAATGTTACAATTGTCAAATGGAAAATTAAGTTTTTTAATATTATTATCACTTTTCAAGAAGTTACACTACTGAAAAGTCAGGCTCTTAGAAGTATGAAATAAAAATATGTTCAAAAACTAAAACCCCACTACTGAAACATCCTGCTTTGAAACGTATGACATGAAAATAAGTTCAAAAACTGAAACCCGACTACTGAAAAATCACGTTCTGAAAATTAGGAAACAAGAAAATATTCTAATGTGGAATTGTTATGTACAAACTATTCAATATTCATCGTCTATTGAATAAACAACTCACACGTAATTTATTTTAATGTATTCAATACATATTCATATACATAGTGATAATCAAAGGATAGCCGTGGTCATGAGCCACTTTGCCCTGAAACTTATAGACCGGGAGCCCATAACACATTTTTTATGTCTCATTTGTTTACACTCAGTAGTACAAGACCCACCCAAATACTAGCTTTCACTGCAGGAGATCACTACGCCGACCATAAACCATGGACCACAACGTGGGGGCGGCGCCGGTGAAGTTGTATTAAAAAACTTTTTAACAAAAAATTAAACCAACGAAATATGGAACTGAAAAGTAAAAAATTAAATAAACCTCCTTAGTCTCAATAACTAAGCTCCTAAACTAAGTTAAGTAACTAATTTTGAGTCGGCGCCAAACAAACAAGCAAATGAATTAGGTAAGGCGTAAAATGATGGCATCGAGTTGCGCGGTGACATTCTAATAATTTTTTTGAAGTAATTTAATGATGTTCGTTGATTGTTCGTTTGGCGCCGACTCAAAATTAGTTACTTACATTAGTTTAGGAGCTTAATTATTGAGACTAAGAAGGTTTATTTTATTTTTTACTTTTCAGTTCCGTATTTCGTCGGTTTCATTTTTTGTTAAAAAATTTTTATTTTTAAATTTTTTGTTGCTGAAATCTACTGATTACGACCTACTTGTTTTTTGATTACTTCCAAAATACTTACTTACCCACCTCACTTCAACTATTACCAGTTAACACGTTGACTGCCCACGATATAAGGTAATTGACTCACCAGTACCCACCCCTAAATTTTAATTTGATAGTGTCATTTGATAGAAATATATTATAGTGGCATTTTTTCTTCCATGTGTATTGCATTTTTTTGCAAAAAAACGAAGAGCCGCATATGCTGCGGCACGGGCACTCAACAACAAATGTCAGTGCTCAGTGCCCAGTGACGCAGCCCTGTCGGCTTATTAAAATATATCGCTAAATTTATTTAATAAAAACTAAAATAATAGAGAACATTCTGAATAACATAACTAAATTCTAAAAAACATAAACAAACATAAAACACATCTAATAAACCTACGTTTGGGCGACATAGATAGACTCAGCAAATAGGTAACAAATTATAAAAGAAAAGTAAAGCACGTCATAATATGATTATCTATTTTTACTATTTGTTGTAATATAAATAATTTTTGTTGTTCTGGTTAGTTTAATTTATTACTTTGTATATCATTCCATCCTCTCATAGAATATAATTATTGTGACGGATGTGGAATAATGACAGTAGCGATCTGTCATTGTCAACTACATATGTGTGTGCCAATGTTCACAAGTGGATAATCTCATTCGAAGTCCAAATATGAGGTATATACCCTATTTATTAAAAAAGAATCATCGGAGTCGAAGAACCCAGTACAAAGTTATGCCTGATAGAATCGGTTTACGGACCAGAATTCAGAGGGTGAGTGATCAATATTCTTCATTTTGCTACCCTTAGGGGTGGATTTCATCTCTTAAATTCAAATGGGATCAACTTCGGAGTACACCCTACATACACGTTCCAGGAAGCCCCGTTCTCCTTCAATTGTTATTGTTAACCACTCACAAAATTCAACCCTCCAGTCTGGATCATTATCCGTGAGAGCATGCAGGATTTTCATTTTATAGGGATGAAACTTTCTTTTTTTAGGACTCTTTGGACACTTTTTGAACTAACTCCACAGGATTCAGCAACTGCAGACGTCGACTGAGTCGGATTGATAACCATTTCAGCAACAATTTCTACCTTTTTTTCTTCTGAAAGAGGCGGTCTTCCTGATCTTTCAGCGTACCAGTTGTTTGGAGCTCATTCAGAAGTTTGCGCAAATATGACCTCGAAATAGAATTTTCGGGAAAACTATCATTAAACATACGGACTGCTAGATGATAATTTCTTTCAGCTTCTCCAAATATCAAAACTGCTTAAAATTTATCGTCTAAACTACGAGCCATGATCACACTTTTCATAAAAGGATTTAGGCGCTCAACGGACTATTTGACAGTTAGCAGTTCAGTTTGACAGTAAATACGATGTTACCGCGACAACGATTTTTTCCAATGCAAACTTGATTAAAAAAAACAGTGGTGTTTTTGGTTGGGTTTCAAATGACCAAAATGTCACTCTTCAAACGTTAATAATTCGAAATCAATTGAATTTGAGAGTGAAGTGTATTGGAGAGAACTGTTGAGAAATATGAGCAGATTTCAAAAAACTAATAATATACGGGTGTTCTATTTAAAAAAAATATTGGAGATGGCGCTCAGCCGCCATTTCAAAACTTCTAGCTGTGATTTTTTCACGAAAAAAAAGGGTTTTATCTCCTATTCAAGCTCTCCGAATTTCGTTGCGATATACCAGATGGTTCCAAAATTAGTAAGGGGGAACGGACTTTAGACGAGCACTGTATATAATTTTCTCTTTTTACTTCGAAATGGCTTTGGAGTTGGATCCCAAACGTCAAAACTCTCAAACTTCAGTCCAAATCTCGAGAAAAAGTTGAAAAATCAAACGAATTATTGGAATATAACTGACTTCCCGGATTTTTCTTCTGGTGGAAATCGGTCACAATTATGATTTTTTTGAATTGATACGACCGGTACTTGAGTGAATGAACGGATTTTATAAATGTTTTCAACTTAAAATAAAATTGAATTTTTCGGCAAAAGTTGGTAAAGAAACACCGCGTTGTAAATTTCGCCCCCAGTTGGTCAGAGAAAATCAGTTTCATCAACAAATTGTACCATCTATAAAAACAAATTGAAAAACTCCCAAGAGATATTAGCGATTTCATTGATTTCCGGTTCGTTCCATTCGGCAACACTTTTTTTAAATATCATGAATGAATCATCTGAATGTGTGTGGGATGATCAGGTACATACTCTAATTATTTGGACACCTGCCAATACGCTTGGTATAATTTTATTCATGAAACTCTAACGAACACGTCACGTGGACTCTTCATGCCTGGCAAAATAAACATACGAAATTCTCGTAAAAAATCATGAATGAGGCATGGTGAATACTATATATAATTTCAATACAGGTGAACTTGCGACGGTCTTGAATTTTAGAATATGTGAGTATTATCAAACTACTCACTCACTCAGGAAGGATATTTGGGAAAATTTAAATTCCATAAAAATCTAGATAATCATGAAGACTGGCTAGACATACAATCAAAAATTGCACAAGTAATTCCTTCACCACAGTAAATCACTTCACACCTATATGCGCATTTCGATAACTACTTGTGCAATGTTTTTATTTTTTTGAATTGATATTCATGGTTTTTGAAGTAATGACCCCATTAGAAAGTTAGCGAGGTTCTGCAGAATGACCAACTATCAATAGCCCATTACAACATAAATGAAATGGAAATTCAAAGATTAGTTGCCCAAAGAATCACTATATATATATATATATATATATATATATATATATATATATATATATATATATATATATATATATATATATATATATATATATATATATATATATATATATATATATATGTATATATATATATATATACGTGGAAAATTGCGTCTGTGAAAAATACATGAAAGGAAAAATTTTGGCATATCAGACAAATTATTAAGTAAATTTAAGCGGGATTCGAGCCCACGACCTCTAAATCTCTAGTTGGATGCTCTACCAACTGAGCTATTGAAGACATAGGTACGCCCGCATATTTGTGAATCGCTTTTTCTCATGATTTAATGTTACTGTTAGGAAGTTGGAAAAGATCTCGAGTACCCATTAGTTTTTTCTTTCATGTATTTTTCACAGAGGTAATTTTCCACTTTATATTATATATTTGGCAAAATCTTATCAGTGGTTGGAGATCACCTTCCTGAACTTCGATTGGAACTGTCACGTCGATGAACAGTCAAAAAAGAAAAAGACGTGTAGGTGGCGCCCCCTACGAGTGAGAGCAATAAAAACATCAGGTTCGAATTGACACCTCAAAAAACCTCTCAATACCAATTTTCGGTCAATTGAGGTCAGTATTCCGGAAGTTATTAAAAAAAAACGAAAATAGAAATAAAACTTTAACACCCTGTATTTGGACAATTTATATTAGAATATTGTGAGGAATCACCTCCTAAAGTTTGTCAAAGTGCTTTTGAATCACCCTGTATATATATATATATATATATATATATATATATATATATATATAATGAAAAAGGGATCTTTATTTGTATGCAGTCGTAGGGATGAAGTGAGTATACTCTTTTTTCTATTCGAGCTTTCGAGATTTCATTGACTCTTCATCAGGAACTCTACAATGATAAATTAAAATGTGAGAATTTATACATTTTCATAAAAAAAAAATTACTTACGAAAGTGAGGTTAACTTTGAGCAAAACTTGTAAATACAAGTTTTGCTCGAAGTTAACCTCACTGTCGTAAGTAATTTTTTTTTTTCAGATTATAAATTCCCACACATTTTAATTTATCATTGTAGAGTTCCTGATGAAGAGTCAATAAAGTCTCGAAAGCTCGAATAAAAAAAGAGTATACTCACTTCATCCCTACGACCTCATACCCAAAATAAAGATTCCTTTTTCATTAATATAGACAGTCCAAATATTATATATTTTTTTATATATATATATATATATATATATATATATATATATATATATATATTATATTTATATATATATATATATATATATATATATATATATATATATATATATATATATATTATATATATATATATATATATATATATTCATTGCTAATGATTTCTGAAGGAAAAAAATATTATGTCTTTCATATCTGGCAGGATTTTTTCACCATGCCACATAATTCATTTTTCATTTCGAATATATGCTGTTGTCTTGTGTATGTTTCTTTCATTTCCCATGCCTTTTTCATCCTTATTTGAATCAAATGAGATAATTCGCGGGGATGCGACGATAAAGTTGAACAATCCACGCGTTTCTCCATTTCCTTTATTGCCGTTTCTCTGTTCAATCAACAAAAGTGGTCCTGTTTTCGTCTCGTCAAACGGCAAGAATGAAAAGGGGAGTAGAGGGTCCCAAATTGAATAGAGAATAGGTCTGGAAAACAAGCATTCGTTTTTCCATGACAAAAAAAATGAACAAAGTAAAACAACTTCAATGAGATGGAAAAAGGCGCGGTGATTTTTTTTTTGAGCAATCCATTACATTTTATTGAAAGGTCAAATGGGAGAGGCGTACACATGTTGGATGTGAGCAATAGGTGGAATGAACTCTTAAGGAAAAACGCAGCCAAGTGAGGTTTTGACTGGTGCGCTAAGGGTTCCGTACTTTACTTCAATTTTTATAAAAGAATGCATATTTCCCATGAAGTAGTTTCTTCCAATGGATTATCCATGGAAAAAAGCACTATTAAACTAATGAAAATCATTTGGGAAAAATTTCGCAATTGATTGAGCAGCGAGCAATTTTCTAAAATGGTACAGTTTTTCATTTTTCTCAGTTCCTCAAGTTCCTTGTTATATATTTTCTGTTATTTATCTACTCTCTATTTCACTATTATCTTGAGTACAAATCAATGGAAAATATGACTTGCTGAATCTATTTTATAGTGCTTAATTTTATAGTGCTTTTTATAGTGCTAAAGTGATGTGTGAATTCGTTAAAAATTCGTGGAATAACTTCTAGGAAAAATCAAAATTTTTGTTAACAGGTTTTTCAAATATAATTAATACATACAGAATAATTTTTGTGGAAGTTATGACGTCATTGATATTTTTTAATCGCAACTTCCTTTTTCAGAACGTCATGTGAATGATAATATTTTCTGAGATAAGATACGGTAATAATTGAGTAGGCGGGAGTGTAGGTTAGTTTAAAAAAATAGAGAGAAAAATTGTTTTACAATTTCAAAATATAAATTTAATGACAGTGATTATTTGGAGAATCAACTGAATTCAATGTTCGAATTGTACACCGGAAGCTGCCTTTCGACCGATAATATTTTTTTATTGCTCCCAGATAAAATCTTCCGAAAAACATCATAGTGATAGAAACTGATACTGCAACTTCGACTCGATGATTATAACGTAGTAACTACTAAATTGACCACTATACAGTAAGAATAACTTCATTTTTTATTTGCATGGTTGTAGTCACGTAATTTCCGTCTCTGGTAGCCACTCCACAGTTCTATAACTTGGTAGTGTCAACTAAGGTGTCTGAAACATTATGACCACTAACAGAATCACCTTAAAAAAATTCAAATTTGAAAGAGGAAAATAACCATTGCGGTAACCATCCTGTACCACTTAAGTATCACTTAGAAGTCACAATCACTTTCAATAGAGTATGATAGTTCCGTTGACGTTTTAGAAACTTCCATCAATCCTTCAATGTGGCAGGAACTTGATTGTGATATGTGGTGCTGGTTTCCACATTCTTGCTATCTCCAAAAGTCACTACAAATTTGTATTTTACTAGCCTTTTTGAATTCCAAAAATATATGTGTGTTTGGACAATGAACTTGTACCTCAAATTTTGAGGTTATAACTTCGAAGTGGCAGATTAAAATACCCTCGACGTGTTCGCCACTTTCAAGTGCATGAGACCCATTGTCATTTTTAAGTTATAATTCTGAAGTGGTGAGTTATGGACCTGAGACGTGGTCGCCACGTTCGAGTGGTAGAAAAGTTAATAAGTAAGAAGCCACTTGATGATGAAAGTGACGTCAGAGTGGTATATTCATTTTGGGTGCAAACTACTGCAGAGTTATATTCTCTAAAATCCGACATATTAACAGAAGTCGCCATCGTTAGAGGAATGAACAAAACATCCAATAAAAATGTAGTTGTCATCAGTACTGCATCAAACGTAGTAATTTATTGCGTAAGTATTGGTTTCAAGTTACCAAGATTGATGGAGAAGTTGTGCGAAGGATTCAAGTACATAATTTCAGAGGTACGTTATTTGCAGAATTACAATGTTCACCTTAAGCAAAGAATATTCAGATGGCGCATACTCACATTCGAGCTACAACACCCAATTTCACAGTAAACTTTCGATAATACGTGAGCAATCGTGAACAAGTTGTTTGTATTGCTAACTATCTCTCAAGGTCAGTTAACATAACGTCGGGGGTACCACAAGGTTCTCATCTGGGTCCCCTTCTGTTCAATGTTTATATAAATGACATTCCTGAATGTTTCAAATCATTGAATTCTCTTATGTTTGCTGATGATATGAAAATATTTCATAAAGTGTCACATTCGAACGATTTTAAGCTCACTCGACCTCGACTGATTTTTAGAGTACTGCAAAAATAACGCCCTCTACCTAAACCTCAACAAATGCCATCAGATGACTTTTAGCAGAAATTCTAACATAATTACACCTAATTATTCCCTGCAGGATCATAACCTTGACACCTATAGTGGAAATGATTTTCTAGAAACATATTTCTTACATCTCCAAGAAAGCAAACAGAATGCTTGGTTTCATTTTGAGAACAACCTATCCTTTCAGAGTTCATATTACTTTGCGTACTCTTTTCTTCATGTCATACGTAAATAGTCTGCTAGGCTTCGCCTCAACAACTTGGAACCCACACTATATATTATACATGAAACGAATTGAAAGTATCCAGAATAAATTCATTGATTATATCAACAAAAATATTCCAGAAACACGTCACAAAATCACTTCGTGAATCAAAAGCTCAATTTAATTAGTCTCACTGACCGAAGATCTGTCGCGGACATCGATTTGAAAAAAATGATGAATGCTATGATTTATTCCCCATTTATAAATAATATGTTTCATTACAACGTTCCACAATATTCCATTCGCCACTATAATTCATTCCATAGAATCATACTATACCATAAATTACTTTTTGAATTATTATTATTTCATCCCGATCAGAAGTATCCTAATTCAATATACCTGGTGTTTATATATTATATATACTTATACTACAGTCGGTTATTGGAAATAAATCAGGCAGAATGGAAGAATGAGAAACATTTATTAAAAAAATATGTTGCAGGACAGAGATCATGCCACATATAAATCACACAAGCGCAGTCAGTTGTTCAACGTGTCTAGTGTCGGCCACTACATATCCAGGTTTTTTTCAACGTGGTTGGAATGTAGCGTAGCGGTTCCTCAGTTTGGTAGCCGCCACGTGATGAAACCGTGTGTATCGCGTGGCGGTGGTTGTGGTCAAACACCTCAAAGTTTTCCAGGATCGCGGCCGCTACGTTCTGTCCACTGAAATGCTAGTTGGACTTGAAATCGAACTTCAAACGTTCTGTTGGGTATTGGTCTATCCTTTTCATCGAAAGACGTTGTTCTGTTGGCCATGCAAGAAAATCACCGGTCAACACTCAACCGAATGGCTTCTGATTTCAATAGTCCACAAAATTCTGAAGAGAGCGAAGCACCCTCATAATGAAATGTGCCTCGTACATGAGCTGCCTGAAGATAACTTTGATGTAGATAAAAATAATAATTTCGTAAAAAATGAGGCTACCAATTTTTTGAACGGCCATAACGAAGCGTAGAACTGATGTCATTGCCCAAGTAGCATTTTTAGTGGACGGAACGTATCGGCCACAATCCTGGAAAACTTTGAGGTGTTTAACCACAACCACTGCCACGTAATATACACGGTTCTATCACGCGGAGACTACCAAAATGGGGAACACTTTTTTGGGGGCTGCTACGTTCCGATCTACGTTCCTGGATCTCAGATAGCCACATTCCAACCACGTTGTGGTCACCTGGCAAAAACGTGGATATGTAGTGGACGACACTAGACAAGAACAAGCGTTTGTATAAATAATATGTAGCTCGATCTCTGTTCAGCAACATATTTTTATGATAAATGTACCTCATTCTTCTATTTTGCCTGATTCATTCCTAATACTCGATCAACTATAAAAATATATTGAATTTGGATACTTCTGATCGGGATAAAATTAAAACAATTGAAAGTTTTATGTGAAATATGGGTGTTGTAGCTCGATTGTGGGCACGCGCCATCTGAATACTCTCTATTTAAGGAAAACATAACTTTTGAAATAACTCGCCTCTGAAATTATATCCTTAAGTCCCTCGAACATTGTTTCATCAATCTTGGTTAGTTAAAACAAATACTTACTTACATAATAAATCAAGTTTGACGCAGTGCAGACGACAAATAAATCTTTATTGAATATTTCGATAATTTCTCTAATAACCCAGCATATTCCTGTAAATATGGCGGCTTTTGGAGAATATAACTTTAAAGTGTCAGAAAGTGTAAATATACCACTCAAAATCTCATTGTATGCCACAATAGAAGAATTTGAGGAAACTCAGGTTAGCTTTCGTCATCGCGCGGAATGGTGAATTTTGAAGGTTATTGTAATTTGTAGTGACTTTTATTAAATGCGTACTGTGGCTATCAATTATGGAGATGGCAAGAACGTAGCAAGCAATCACCACATTTCACAATCAACTGCCTGCCACATTTGAGGTTTTATGGAAGTTCTGAGTGATATTTAAGTGGTACAGGATGATTACCGCAACGGTTATTTTCCACTTTGGAGTTTAGAAACATCTGAGTGATTTGCTCAGTGGCCATAAGGTTTCAAACACCTCAAATGACACTAATAAGTTATATAGAACTGTGGAGTAGCTACCATGGATGGGAATTACGTGACTACAACCATACAAATATAAAATTTTAATTATTGTTACTGTATAGTGGTAGATTCAGTGGTGATTACGTGATAACGACCGAGTCGAAATTGCAGTCTCAGTTTCCGTCACTATAATGCTGCTTGGGTGGGCTAGCAAGAATATTCGTTGGATGGTGAATTATTACACTCAAAATACCCAGAAAGTAAATGTGTGGTACGGCAGAGCCGATGCACGAATTATAGGTTAGCATTTATTTGGAACAAACATTTGAAAATGTTTGGCGACATTATTTCTGCACTGATGGATTTATATCCAGGTAGATGAACTCAATCTTTTAAAAAATTACTTTTTTCCACAACAAGATGTTGGAGACGTATATCCTCTTTCCTCTTATTCAACTAAGGTATCCCGAGAGGAAGAAAAGGGTCGATTTACTGGCCAACTAGATTGCTAGACTTGATACCCTTAGATTATTTCAGGGAAATTTGACTTCACTCGGCTGTGAAACTCAGAAGATTCGAAAGTAAGATACGACGTATAATAATAATAATAATAATATACTTTAATCAACAATAAGTTATCGAAACCATCACAATGATATCCATAACAAATTGCCGAGAGCGTCAAAATGAGATACACAGTAAACATAGAAGACAAGAAATATAACATAAATTAAGAATAAAACACGAATACCCACAAACCACAGATATATAAATGTATACAACTAGACATACAGTGGTCCCAACAACCTCTTGAGAAAAAAATTCGTCAAGGGTGTAAAAGTTCTTTTGGGTCAAAAGTCTTTGAGCCTATTTTTGAAAATGAGAATATTTGGAGCACTCTGCACTGCTTGAGGTAAATTATTATAGATTCTGCAGTCATTGTAGTACAAGTTTCTTCGGTAAAACTTGGTTGAGTGCTTTGCCGGAAGTAAATTGTTCTTAAATCTGGTAGAGTAATCATGCTTCGAACTATTGCAGCTGAACAATGAAAGATTCTTATGAACATAACACGATATTTCGTATATGTAAGTATTAAAATTTTATTATTTTCATGAGACTCCCTGCATGAGTGTCCCCAGGAAGAATACAGAGGATTCTCAACGCGGATTCTTGTCAAATTAATATTCTTGAACAATCAGTGCCAGCTCCCCAATTCATGATGCCATATCGAATTTGAGAGTGAAAATTCGCATAATACAGAGTGAGGAGTATTTTTTGACTGCAGTGCTCCTTTAATGACCTCAGGGCATAGCAAGCAGATCTCAATCTACCACATAGATTATGTATGTGAGATTCCCAGTTTAACTTTTGATCAAAGATCTTGACATCGTTTTGAAAACTGAAATTATATGTGTTATTGTTACATAGCGTTTGATTGTGCCCTCGATGGAAAATAAGAAAAACCATTTTTTCCTTATTCAAATTGATGAATTTTTTTTCTGACCATGATAAACACCGCGTGAATACCTCTTCAGCAGTAGCTATTGTCCGATCGATGCTAGTTTCCGTAATTAGGAAATTAGTGTCATCGGCATAACAAACCATATTTACATTTGGAATACCTTCGAGGAAAGTTATGAGGTCGTTGGCAAAAATTATACGTAAAAGAGGTCCTAAAATAGACCCCTGAAGCACCCCTTGACTAACGCCAACGGTTTGACTGAAACTGTTGTTGATTTGCACTGCTTGCTTACGATTTGTTAGTTACGATTTAATGAAATCTAGTGGTATGCCTCGAACGCCATATCGGTTCAGTTTCTCAAGTAAGAGATAATGGTCAACACAATCGGAAGCTCGAGAAAAATCAATACATAAACCAAAGGGAATCAACTTTGACTCAATGGCATTGACAATCTGAATATTCAAATCTGTTAAAGCTGTATCTACGCCCCTTTTTTTCACGAATCCGTGTTGATTACTGGAAATTAAATTATTTCTCAAACAGAAGTATACATCTTGGAGTTGTTGATAATGTTCAAAATCAATATATTTATAGATTGAGAAAAATTCTCAATCTTCTATTTTCATACCCATATTTTTTCATTTCTTTCCTTCGAATGCTGGTCACGTCGCCAGCTGAAACTCAGCCTCTTGGGCTTTGTGTGCCTGGTGGTTTTCGGTTAACAGCACCCACTCCGTAACTCCAGTCCCCTGTATCAGTCTGTACAGGATCCTCACCGGTTGGCTACTGTATTCTTCGACGGTCAGCCTTCCGAATATTGCTTGTCTTTCACGGTCTAGCGCCTCGTATTCTGACTATATATGTTTCCATCCCTTTGCCACATTGTCTGCAGGAAAGTTCTCCGTTGTACAGCCCCATTTCGTGCAGGTGTCCTCTCATTGGGCTATGACCAGTGAGAAGGCCCGTTATTGTTCTGACTTGGTTCCTACTCATCTTGAGTAGTTCTTCAGTTCTTTGTTTCGACGGTTCTTAATTATTTTCCAGGGCTTCTTCACGCTCCTTTGTTTTCGTTACCCAGTCCGTACAGCCGGCTGTTTCCGGTTGGGTGGATCCTGGCTAGTTCATCAGCTTTTTCATTGTCATCGATGCCTTAGTGCCCTGGAACCCACATATATTATTTTGTTGTGTTCTGCTAGGACACTGAGTTCTTCTCGGCATTCCCATACCAGTCTTGACGTCACTTTTGAGTTCCTGAGAGCCTCCAGTGATGCCTGGCTGTCTGTGCGTATTTTGATCCGTGTGTTGTGCACTTCCCTTATGTTGTTTTCTCTCACGCAGTGTAAGATTGCGTACATTTCCTCTTGGAATACGGAAGTATTTGTTTCCAGTGAGGTGCTCATTGGTATAATAGAATTTTATAAGCTCCACATCTTCCGTCCGGAAAGTTTTTGTCTAAGATGTACACACGAATAGAAAACCGCTGTAAATTACCATTCATGCTTTCAAATTACTTGATAATTTTCGTTTGGCTTGTATGCCCATCCGTTGGCGTCAATAAGATGCCATTCGAAATGATTATCATTATTAGCTCGAAGTGATATTGGGATTGAAACCCAAGTAAGTTCTTTCTATATCCTTGTGTGCTTTTGTTCAATAGCTCATAGTCCAGTATGTAGGAGTCTTTGAACTACAGAATGTGGGGATAGAAATGATTTTGATATATGTTATTTCAGGACCCCGATGAAAATCCCAAGTTTTCGACTCTAGGAGGGGGAAGGGGCGATCTGCCATCTTAGATTGAAGGTACAAAAAAAAATTTCTCAACGGTTGATCATACGACAAAAATGTCATATATTCCGTAAATTATGTTCTCGAGTATATTTCTATATTTTTAATTTTTTTTGATGATTCGGGTCGGTTGATGGTGTTTTCGTTGTCAGTATTCCTCCGACCCATTTTCCGCATTGGGCTTCCATACATGTTATTGCCTCATCTTCGTCGACGCTCTCGATGATGACCTCTGGTGCATTTTCACATGGTCACCATTGCAGAGTCTGCGTACAACAGAGCATTCCAACCCATCCTTCTGCAGTCACACGTTCCACCGCTTCTTTTTGTGCAATTGCCTATAATGACATTCAAGAAGGTATTTGTAGGTTTCTCTGACATTGTTACTGGAGGAAGTGCATTGGTACCAAGTTTTTAGGACCAGTCGGATGGTTTTTTCTGATTCCACATCATTTCTTGACTTGATTGTGGGTACTAAATGCATGGTACCGTGCGGCGTAGTGAAGAAGCTAGTCAATTTTGCGAAACGTTGGTAGCGGACTTCTTTCAGAGTTTCCTCTCCTATGTTGCCACCATACAAAGCAACAAGAAAGATGACTCCAGCGTCTGCGATGTCTTCTGGTTTGACATTCTGATCTTTGACGATGGAAATGACGGCATTGAGTCCTTGTTTTTTTGGACAAGCGATTTTTTGTTTGGTTGAAGAGGTATTATGTGGTGTCACAGCAGCTGAACGCATATAGAAGCAGAATGTTTTTACATTGATTTTATCACTTTCAAACTTTCAGCAGTTTAGGTCTCCCCGAATATAAATGTTGGTTTTGGATGATCCTGATGCTAAATGCTAACTGAGAGATCGATGTCTTCGTCAACAATAAAACAGCGTCGAATGATGTGCAGAAGTAAATTGATGTGTTGTCAGGACATCAGCAGTTATTGTGATGATAATATTATTAATATTGTCATTTTTACAAAACTTATGCTGAACCGATCAAGTTGGACTCGCTATACATCAGACAAAAAAATATCTCCACAGAAAATGAAGGGAATTCAGGCGTATTCGAATTTGTATCCGGCATCTTTGTCATGATCAACCGTTGAGGAATTATTCCGTATTTTTGTAAAGACGAAAGGACGAGGTTCTCTAGTCGACGCGAATATTTTTTTTTATATATGACCACCCATAACATTTCACAGAGTAGTCCGATTTCGATGATTCTTTTTTCATTGGATAGAACGTACTTTGGGGTTGGTCCCATTAGGAATTGAAAAAAAATTCCACCCCTAAGGGTAGCAAAATGGAGGATATTGATCGTTCACCATCTGAATTTTGGCCCGTTAGCCGATTGTATCAGACATTACTTTGTATTGGGTTATCCGATTTGGATGATTCTCTCTTATTATATAGGGTATACCTCTCAGTTGGTCATATTTGAATTTGAAGAATTATCCACCCCTTAGGGTAGAAAAATGGGGGATTGATTTTCCACGTGTGAATCGATTCTCTTGAAACTTGGCATACATATGTAGTTCTGATAACACTACAACATAATGGATACCTTAATTGTTAATTGAGTAAGTAGTAATTGTAGATACCAAAAAATCAAGAAATACAAACTTTTTAACAAAAAACTGAAAAGCAAAAAATAACCATTCCAAGTCTTAATAACTGAGCTCCTGAACTAATAATGTAAATAACTGATTTTCAGTCGGCGCCAAACGAACATTCAATGGATATCATTGAATCACATAAAAAAAGATATCAAAATGCCACCGCACATCCCGCTGCCATCATGGACGTATAAATATATAATGGACTCAGCAATCCAATACTAACAACATAGATTGTTTTGAAGCCGCTCAGTTTGTAGGCGCGCGGGTTGCGAGGAAGGAGGAGACCTGCGATAGACTGTAACCTCCCATCCAACAACAGTGGCGCACGCAATTTAATTAATATAGGTATTGATTGAAAGAAAAATATGTGGAGATTCATATGATTTTGAAAACTTTGGCAAAACTTGTGATATAAGATCTGATGTGTTCATAAAATATGTGTTTGTCTTCATTAAATAGGCCGATTCTAAAAGAAAAATAATTATTATTTCTACATTTGAAGCAATGAAAAATTTACACTGCACTTTCAATATAAGAAACAGAACTGATGAAGATAAGAGGGACAATAAATCAACTTTCGATTCCAGTATTTTATTGAATATATTTTCAGATTCATATACATATTCTATAGTCATATTGAAGATTATACTTTTTATTACAAGATTTCATTTAGTTTCATTTGTTATATATAATTCCGGTGGCAATGCATTATGGAATTTTTGTTAGAGAAAAAAACAGAATGGCGGCTCTAAGATGGCGGACGAGATTTGTAATTATGATCCGATTCAAAATTGGTATGTGAGGGTTTTCGAGAACGGAGTTTATGAATTTTTTGTCAAAATTCATAAATTCAAGATGGCGGACGAGTTCTGTGATTGTGGTCCGATTCGATTCGAAATTGGTATGAGGGGGTTTTCGAGGTCGGAAATTATGAAATTTTTGTCAAAATTAATGATTTCAAGATGACGCCCCCCAAGATGGACGACGAGTTTTGTGATTATGGTCCAATTCGATTCAAAATTGGTATGCGGGGTATTCGGGGTTGGAGATTATGAAATTTTTGTCAATATTCATAAATTCAAGATGGTGTCCCCAAGATTAGGACGAGTTTTGTGATTATGGTCCGATTTGATTCAAAATTCGTATGCGGCGGTTTTCTCGGATATTTTAAATTTTTTGTCAAAATTCATAAATTCAAGATGGCGGACGAGTTTTGTGATTGTGGTCCGATTCGATTCAAAATTGGTATGAGGCGGTTTTCGAGGTCGGAGATTATGAAATTTTTTGTCAAAATTCATAAATTCAAGATGGCGCCCCAAGATGGACGAGTTTTGTGATTGTGGTCCGATTCGATTCGAAATTGGTATGAGGGGGTTTTCGAGGTCGGATATTTTGAATTTTTTGTCAAAATTCATAAATTCAAGATGGCGGACGAGTTCTGTGATTGTGGTCCGATTGAGTGATCTATTGAGTGACCACCAATGGGATCTTCGTCATACAAGTGATCACCAAAATGTTCATAGACTTTTGGCGGCAGGTTTTGTAGAGTGTTATTCACCAAGATATTCATGAGGTTTTTAATTTTCATATTGAATATATTTGTTGTTTTATGAAAAAATCTGAAATATATTTCAGCAATTTTACAAGTTTCTACTACCAATTTTGATGTTTTTGTGAGGTTTTCATATTCTTTCCTTATAAGTAGTGTACAAGTAGTTTCATCATTTTCATCAAATAAAAGTGGCTGGCATCTAAAGCATGTAACAATTATCTTCAAGCTCTTCGACACATAACCAGCTATATAACAAACAATATCATCAACATAATCTGTTAAACACCAAGCAGAAGAGTGGAGAAAATCTAAAGCTTGTATATCTTCACTAAATTTATTTTCAAATGATAGGTACCTGCTCAGCCATCAGAGAAAGATCTTGACCATTCTCATTGATGGTTACTCTACCACTGCTACAAAATAATATTGAGGTTGCATCTAAGTTAATATAATTTCAAAAGTTTGCCTCGCAAAGTTTTCAGTTTGAATACAAAAGCGACAAGCTTTTGAATCTGTTATTCACAGAATAACCTACGTCACACATTTGAAAACATTATTTTTGTACCTTATAGCGCATTTGAATAAAAGCTTGTATTATTTTTTTTTTAATTTTCATATTATTTTAAATTTTATGGTAGTGAACACTTTTTTCTATTGGAAGAATTAGATTTGGGTCAAATTTCACTTGCAAGATTTGACTAACTAACAAACTAACAGGTGAAGTCAAATAAAAGTTGTTATTCGGTAAATATCAGTTTCATTTGGATATACATTGATTTTTGGCACTAATATTTCAGTCAAAAATCAATGAGTTTGTAAATCATTTTTTTGTTATTGTCGTTCATCTCCTTCATATAACAAGATTTCAATAAATCTATTTCATTGTATAGAAATTTGATACCCACTGTGACGCCTATGACAAAGATGAACGCCAATCTCTAATGTATGTAAACAAACTATGTACTCACCTATGAAAGCTAAGATTTTGATTAAAACAATTGGATTGCTTGCCAGCCCAACAGCAAAGCACCATTATTAGTCTCTATCTATTTTTCTTTCACTATATAATCCAAACACAACACAAAAAACAATATTTCAACAAATACTGCACACCGCAGAAAATGTCAACATGAACTGGTCAAATTTGTAAACACCATAGGATGGATACGATGTTGGTGATAGACGTAAGAATTCAACAGCGTTGCCAGTGCAGCGTTGCAATGGAACTGTACAGAATTCTTTGGAAGCCCACAACGATTTTTCAAATTCATTTCTCTAGTTTAGATTCTGGAATGTGTAATTTCGATTTTCATTCCATAAATCGTAAAGGATAGTAATGTTCAGTTACTGAATGGAATTCGTTGGCGATAAAGTTTAAGCTAGTGTTGGTGGGTAATAAAGAATTATCACAGACTCGAAATGGCAACGCCCAACTCAACAGCACGACCTTAGAATGTAGCCGTTCAGTGGCTTCACTTAATAATGTAAATAACTGGGTCCATCTTTATTCATACATCCATGGCTGCCATCATTTCACGCTTTACCTAATTCAATTGCTAGTTTGTTTGGCGCCGACTGGAAATTAGTTACTTACATTAGTTTAGGAGCTTAGTTATCAAGACTAAAATAGTTCCTTTCATTTTCTGCTTTTCAGTATATTTTTTCGACGGTTTCATTTTTTGTTATGTACATTTAATCTCATATGGCGGCCGCGAACACCTTCCCTCCCCCAAGGTAGAAAATTTGGATTTATCGTCGGGGTCTGGGACTTAATAGCATATATCAATAGTTATTTGTGCAACCAGTTGAGTAAAGCACTTTTTTTCGTAATGTGCTTCGCTCGTTCCGCAAAAAAAGCGAGTTACGAAAAATAGGGGTTTTCAACGTGTTTCACACAATATAATAAGTGATCCTTTTTAAATCAAGTTAAAAATCTAAAAAAATATATGTTTGAAGAAACTGAAGAATACGCTATTAACGAACTAAAAATCAAAAAATAATTTTAATATTCAACGACTATGCCGAAAAGCAGGGAGTACTTTTTGGTTATGTATCTTTGAGAAATATAATACTTTTAGAGTAATATCCCAGAGCTGGCAAACCTACCTCATTTTAGCAAAGCTGAAATTTCAAGTATGAATAGTGTGATATGTAGTTGAGAACGTATGTGTACTTGCTAGCTTGAAAGCAGTGCTCTTTTACAGGTATCAGGTACAAAAGTACATAAAAAACTTCTTTACTGACGTGAAAGTATGGTAATGCGTTTGGCAATTAATATCGTCCACTTAGCCGGGTGGTCTAAGGCGCGAGATCTAAGGTCTGGATCTCAAAAGTTTGCGAAATTTCGAAGCCCCCACGCCTGACGATTTTTTTTATTTTTCTCTTGGAAATTTGGGAATGATTCAGTTTTGGGATGAATATTCAAATAAAAAAAAGCATTTTTCAATTTCGATGGGAAAAAAAATCGTCAGGCGCGGAGACTCGAATCCTCGTCAGTTTTTGATATCAGAGCTTAGATCTTGCGCCTTAGACCGCTCGGCCACCTGGACGATATTAATTGTCCAATGCATTACCATATTTCAACGTAAGTGAGAAAGTTTTTTATGTACTTTCATAACTGCTACCCGTAAAAGGGCCTCTCTCTCAAGCTAGCAAAGATGCATACTTTCTCAACTACATATCACACTACTCATACTCAAAATTTCAGCATTGCTAAAATGACGTAGGTTTGCCGGCTCTGGGATCTTGGACTATTTCAATTGATTTCGACAATGCACCCCACTCTTTTTGGCATAGTCATTAATTGTTACTTAATAGTGCGTTAAAAGTGTGTTCTCATCCTTGGAGAGACTTGGAAATTAATGCTACATAGAAAACTACGTTGTCAATATAACCAATTGTTCAAATTATGTTATTAATATTTATAATTAGTTTTTACCATACATATTATGTATTGAATTCGAATGAAATTTAATATTCATGATATTTGCAGAGAATATAATAACAATGAAGAAGTACTTGTGGCTCAGTGGAACGAGCGTCGGTCTTGTGTCAACTGTTTCCATCTGGCGCGGGTTCGATTTCCGCAGCTGGTGAAAATTTTTTTCAAGGTTTCAAGAGTGGTTTCGGATCCCACTATAAAAGGTAAGGTCCCCGTGATCTTAACTCGTACAAGTTTTCATTAACTTCTGAGGGTTGGTCAAACAACTAAGAAAGCGGTTAAAAACACTTTTACACTTTTTTTTTACACTTCAAGTAGTACAGCCTCAAAATTACAAAACATTTTATTCCTGAATTTTTTGCAACTGGTGGTGAAATGTGAAACATTTGATAACGTCAACGAGTTTTGAAAAGTGTCACTTTAAATGTCAAAATTACAAAAAAATCATTTTTATCCCATTTTTTGTAGGGCACAGCCCTTTTTCATTCCTCATTGATTGGAATATCAAATAACTTTGTTTTTTCAATTTTTCATTTAATTTCACCTGTCCCGATGTGTATAATCAAATCTTACAAGTTAAATTTGACCCACTTCTAATTGTCCGATTAACGTGAAATTTGGCAGGTGTTCATAGCTCCCGTGACAATGCATTATGAAATTCGTTAGAGAAAAAAGTAAAATGGTGGCTCCAAGATGTCGGACGAGATTTGTGTTTATGGACCGATTCGATTCAAAATTGCTATTTGGGAATTTTCAAGGTCGAAGATTATATTTTTTTTTTGTCAAGATTCAGAAAATCATAATGGCGACCACAAGATGGTGGACGATCTCCGTGATCATGGTCCGATTCTATTCCAAATTGGTATTCGGGGGTTTTCGGGGTCGGACATTATGATGATGATTTCTGTCGAAATTCATAAATTCAAGATGGCGAACGAGTTTTGTTGTAATTATAATCCGATTTTATTCAAAATTGGTATGTGGGTTTTTTTGTGGTAGGCTCCAAAATGGTGGACAAGTTTTGTGATTATGGACAGTTTCTATTCAAAATTGGTATTTCAGGGTTTTTAGGGTTACAAATTAAGAATGTATTCGAAGATTCTTCATTTTACGAGCTTTCATTGAGTTCCACCTGTCCCAATGTCTGTCTGTGGATAATCAAATCTAACAAGTTAAATTTGATCCGCTTCAAGTTGTCCTATCATCGTGAAATTTGCCAGGTGTTCGTTATTCCGATGACAATGACAAATGGCGGCTCTAATATAGTGGACGAGTTTTGTGATTATGTAATTAGATTCTATTCAAAGTTAGTATGTGGATGTTTTCGGAGACAGAGGTCACGTTTTTCCAACTGGCGGCTGCAATATGGCGTAGAGTTTTGTGGTTATAGCCCGATTTCAACAAAAATTGCTATGTGGGGGTTTTTGAAGTTGGAGATCATGATTTTTCTGTCAAAATCCACGCATTCAAGATGGCGGCTTCAAGATGGCGGTTCCAAGATGGCGACTCCAAGATGGCGACGAGTTTTGTGATATTAGCCCGCCTCCATTCAAAATTGGTGTGTGGGGGTTTTTGAGGTCGAACATTATGATATTTGTGTTAAAATTCATGAATTCAATATGGCGGCTCCAAGATTTAGACGAGTTTTGTGGTTATAGCCCGATTCCAATGAAAATTGGTATGTTTTTGCGGACGGAGATCATTATTTTTTGGTCGGAATCCACGAGTTCAAGATGGCGACGAATTTTCTATTATAGCCCAATTCCATTAAAATAGGTGTGTGGAGGTTTTTAAGTCGGACATGATGTTATCTTCAAAATTCATGAATTCAAGATGGTGACGTATTCTGTTATAATGGCCCCATTCCATTCAGAATTGGTATGTGGATTTTTTTGGGGTCGGAGATTATTAATTTTTGTCAGAATTTAAGAAGATGACGAATTTTATGAATGACTGAAGAGACTGGAATGAAAATGTTAAGAAAAGCTTTTATAGAAATGCGCTGAAAAGAGAAGAATAATTTATTGGTTACACCTAGGTTATTCTGCCAGTAGCAGATTCGAAAGCTTGCCGCGAATATACAATAGGTATTCTTGCGCGGCAAGATTTTCAATCTGCTACTCACAGAATAACAAGTCAAATAAATAAATGAATATTTTTTTCTTTTTCGGTGTATTTCCATAAAGGCTTGTCTCCAATTATTTTTCAATCAATTTTTACTATAAAAACTTTTTAACAAAAAGTGAAACCGACGAAATACGGAACTGAAAAGTAAAAAATAAAATAAACCTTCTTAGTCTCAGTAACTAAGCTCCTAAACTAATGTAAGTAACTAATTTTGAGTCGGCGCCAAACAAACAAGCAAATGAATTAGGTAAGGCGTAAAATGATGGCATCGAGTTGCGCGGTGACATTCTGATAATTTTTTTGAAGTAATTTAATGATGTTCGTTGATTGTTTGTTTGGCGCCGACTCAAAATAAGTTACTTACATCAGTTTAGGAGCTCAGTTACTGAGACCAAGAAGGTTTATTTAATTTTTTACTTTTCAGTTCCGTATTTCGTCGGTTAAATTTTTTGTCAGATTGGATTATATTTTGAGTTTTGCTCGTAACTGAAACGAAAGTCAACTAGATTATCATTTGTACTCTTGGCAATGGATATCAAATCGTTATTTTTTTTCAGATGTTGATTTTGTTATGGAATCCCAGAGATATTTCCGCAAAAGTGTTGGACTATTCGAGAGTACCTATTTTTAACCGACGAAACCAAAAAGGAGGAGGTTCTCTATTCGAACCGTATATTTTATGTTTTTCCATCATATTTTTTTATGTATGATCACGCATAACTTTTTACTGAGGCGTCCGATTCCGATATTTCTTTTTTCAGTGGATAGGGTGTACTTCGAATTTAGTCCTATTTGAATTTGAAAGATGAAATCCACCCCTAAGGGTAGCGAAATGAAGGATATTGATCACTCACCCTCTGACTTCTGGTCCGTTAACGATTCTATCAGGCATAACTTTGTACTGGGTTCTTCGATTTGGATGATTCTTTTTTTAATAGATAGATAAAGAGAGAGATAGATTTTTTAATGGATACCTTATATTTGGATTTCGAAACGAATTAGCCACCCCTACGGGTAGAAAAATAGGGGATAATTGATTTTTCACTAGTGAACATTGGCACACACATACGTAGTTGACAATGACAGATCGCTACTGACATTATTCTTGTTCCGTCAAAATCAGTATATTTTATGAGAGGATGGAATGATATACAAAGTAATGAAATAAACTTACCAGAACAACGAAAATAATTTATATTACAACGAATAGTAAAAGTAGATAATCATATTATTTAACTGGTAATAGTTGAAGTAAGGTGGGTAAGTACGTATTTTGGAAGTAATCAAAAAACAAGTAGGTAGTAATTGGTAGATTTAAGCCACAAAAAATTGAAAAATAAAAACTTTTTAACAAAAAATTAAACCGACGAAATACGGAACTGAAAAGTAAAAATAAAAACTTTTAACAAAAATTAAACCGACGAAAAAATCAACTGAAAAGCAAAAAATAAAATAAACCTTCTTAGTCTAAATGATAATTGAGCTCCTAAACTAATGTAAGTAACTGATTTTGAGTCGGCGCCAAACAAACTAGCAATTGAATTAGGTGAAGCGTAAAATGATGGCAGCGAGATGCACGGCTGCGTTTTGATGACTTCTTCCATAGATAATGATCTTCGATAATTGTTTGTTTGGCGCCGACTCAAAATAAGTTACTTACATTAGTTTAGGAGCTCAGTTACTGAGACCAAGAAGGTTTATTTAGTTTTTTACTTTTCAGTTCCGTATTTCGTCGGTTAAATTTTTTGTTAAAAAGTTTTTATTTTTCAATTTTTCATGGCTAAAATATACTAATTACCACCTACTTGGTTTTTGATTACTTTCAAAATACTTACTTACCCACCTTACTTCAACTATTACCAGTTAAATAATATGATTATCTACTTTTACTATTTGTTGTAATATAAATTATTTTTGTTGTTCTGGTTAGTTTATTTCATTACTTTGTATATCATTCCATACTCTCATAGAATATAATAGTTTTGACGGAGGTGGAACAGAAATAATGTCAGTAGCGATCTGTCATTGTCAACTACGTATGTGTGTGCCAATGTTCATAAGTGAAAAATCAATTATCCCCTACTTTTCTACCCGTAAGAGTATATAATTCCATTCGAAATCTAAATATAAGGTATACCCTATCTATTAAAAAAAGAATCATCCAAATCGAAGAACCCAGTACAAAGTTATGCCTGATAGAATCGGTTGACGGACCAGGATTCAGAGGGTGAGTGATCAATATCCTTCATGTTGCTACCCTTGGGGGTGGATTCCATCTTTCAAATGGGACCACCTTCGAAGTACACCCTATCCACTGAAAAAAGAATGATCGGAATCGGACGCCTCAGTAAAAAGTTATGCGTGATCATACATAAAAAAAAAATGATGGAAAAAAAATATACGGGTCGACTAGAGAACCTCCTCCTTTTTGGTTTCGTCGGTTGAAAATTGCATTTTATGGCATCCAAGGGAATTTCTAAGAAATGCACATAGATGTTTTGTAATAGAATAAAAACGATAAATTATTATAAATTTTTGAAAAATAGCTTCCCAAAGTTTCTGAAAAGATATTCAAACATATTTTTCATTTAATGGAAATGATTTTAAATTTTTTTATTATTCAGTAGAATACTTACCTACACATAAACAATACTTTTTCTCACTCCATTACTTGATTTTCAGTAAACTGGGTTCACAAAACCACGACACGTGTTTTGCTATACAATATCTTCTTCAGGTTGAGATAATATAATATCGCTAGTATCATCTCTTATTCTTGATTTCCTTGTTGCAATAGTGCCAATACATATTGATTGTTATTTTCCTCTCTCAGCCCACAGATGCATATTTTCAAGTAGGTATTTTCTTACATTATATTTTGGAGAGCACTGAGCTCATGTAGAAGTAAATTCAGAATCAACTATCAAACTAATTCAAAGATAACTGTTTCAGTCGCTAATCATATTGAAATATCGTCATTAACAACGTGAAATTATAGTTGGGGAAAATATTTGTTTTTGTTTTATCATCCCATTCCATTCCACCTCATCATTTGTTTTTGTTTTATCATCCCATTCCATTCCACCTCATAAAGTTCGTGACATTTTCGTAAAAAATATACATGAAATATGACAGTCTGTCGTACATGTAGACGTTTTCTATATCAAAGAACGCCATAAGATCTTCCAACAGCTTTCCAAGACCCCATAATTTTTTTTACACGACGTACTCAATATGAATTCCATTCCTGGATGTTGAAACAAATATATTCCACCAGTTCCCCAAGAATTTCACAACGAACGAGTTGAAATTGACGATCACCATTCTGCTACTTGGATCGCGTTCAAATTCGTTATCCGGAACATTTCACTCTCGTCCAACTCGAATTACAAGGCAAACATTTGCCGTTCTTTTATGGCATTTCTGCCAGATCTCTCCCTAACCTACATTTGATGTTACGACTTTGTTTTGCAGCCGTTGTAAATAAATCCGCGGCAAAATAGCAGGACTCTACGGACCATCATTTAGCGGCAAAGCCGTGGCAATAATTCTGCAGTTAGAAGACCATTGGCGCGCGATTCTTGGGGTTATAAAGTCTCGAATAATACGTGCAAGGGTGTCAGAAGTGGTGGGATTCACACTTATTCTTGGGTTTTGTTTCTTTGACGAGATTAACTTGATGACTTTCTGGAATTTATGTCTTTTTCAACCATCTGTGATTTTTATTCGAAGTCATTCGTTCATTTTGAGTAATAATTTTCAGCCTGTAACACCCTGTAAGTGTAAGTTTGATTTATTTTTTTATAAATGTCTTGATACTGATAACAAACAGACCATGTCTAAAAATATGTGTAATTTGGAATTCTAAAATTATACATAAAAAATATACAGCTGTATCTTACGGATTCGTACATATAAAACATTAACGTTCTAACAATAATTAACGAATATCACAAGCACTCATCGTCTCGTCGATATGTTCGAGATGGAAGAGTAGTGCGGTCTTAGAAATATACAGGAAATCAATTTCACATGTTCTCAGTCAATTGTTAACACTAGCTAGGTATTTGTTAATGGGGGCGCCATTATTATAAATTATTAAGGTACAATTTCTGATTATCAGTAGTAATACTATAAGTACTTCAGTATAATCAGGTTATACATCGATAACTTGTTGCATAATTACAAAGAGTGTCGGTTTGACAGTTTAAATAATCCGACCGCGGAGCGGGCGGATTATTCAGTCAATTTGACATGATTTGTAATTATGCAGGAAGTTTGAGACGTTTAACCGTATTCATTTTGAAGTACGTATTGTATTTGATACGAATAATTTTTTGAGTAAATCAAGTAATATAAACAATTAATTAATTTAAATACAAATTGGTACTATGAAAATTACAATTATTATATACTACGTTTTTTTAACTGAGTTATTTTCTGCGCTGGAAAGGTTGCTACTGCTCATTGAAGTGCTGGAAATACCGAAGGTATTATTACTTGAACCTGTAGCGTTTTTAAAATTGGATCTCATCTTATTTGTTATGTTTTGGTGATGTTGTTCATCTAACTGTAGGTAGGGTTTGATGGAATTGCTATTACCATGTCCTGTTATTTTAATAAGTTCTTGTTCCGATACATCCGCTTTTACCAATTGTGGAACAGCAGTGGCTCGGTGAGAATGATTTGAAAATGTTTTGTTTGTCATATTTAAATTTGGCAATTCTGCAGGCTCTTTGGTCCATTTACTACTTTCATGCACTCCAATTGGCATATTTTCGTACCAGCCAAGGGTTTTTTCTTTTTTCCAGTTAGGATTTACTGTCAGAAATAACCTATCTGTTTTAATATTGATGTTTTCGCTTCTTTTTATCATTAGTTTATCTAGAAGTTTCACTGGACAAGGACTTACTTCAATATGGTTGGGTACAAGCCATTTATTATTGGCACACGATTCTGCTCCATCCTGTGTAGTTTTGGTAAAAATGGGATTAAATTGTATTCTACCAGTTGGAGTATCATCATTTCCAGTTTCCTTTAGGAAATGATGAGTCAAGCATGACGCTCCTTCATTTCCTCTCCACGCAAGTTCTACAGAAGCAATTAAGATTTTTTTTATTTGTAACCCTTCCGGTGTATTTTCATCCCACGCTTCTATCATTGCTATGTACTCGGTGTCTTTGAAGGCTGATGCACTAACATTTTTCTTGTCCGGTAACATTTCAAGTTCCCTTCATTTTGAATTTCTTGCCTTTCGTGCAGCTGAAAATATGATTAGACAATGGATCAATTACTCTATTGAACTCCTTCATATATTTTTCTTGCATTTGTTTTGTCGTTACGTTCCACATCGTTTCAACCACATTTTCAGTAGTAATACCACTAGTGACTGAATTTTCGCGATAAGTCTGTCGATTTATTTCTAAACGAAACTGAGTTGCTTGAAAACACCACGAGTCCGCAGGATGAGTGGTGTTTTCTTAAAGCAACTCAGTTGAGTTTAGAAATAAAAGACAGACTTATAAGATAAATTCAATCACGAGTGGTATTTTATTAGACTATTTCACGAACAAGGTGAAAGGTCAAAAAATTTGAATTCGGCAGTATGAGAGGAAGAAATTTAATAATAATAAATAATTCAAATTCAATAATCATGAAATATTTATTTTAACTATAAACAATTTGTTTTAATTATTATTTGTTACCTATAACAATAAATAATTTTTTATGAACACGAACATAATACATTATTCTCGACTATAATTATTATAAATGTTGCAATTGTAAAAAAATTTAATAGTATGATTGTGGATACAATGTATTGTTGGTATTATTACTTGATGTAGTAGGAGTACTCACTATATGTAAATACGGTGTCATCGAGTTCGAACTTCCATGTCCAGTAATTTTCATAGCTTGATGTTCACTAACGCCGGATTGTAGTAACTGACTAACTGCAGTGGCACGATTAGAGTGATTTGTTATTTTTAGTTTTTTAGTGTCTAATCCTTTTTTTTCTGCAGAGAGTTTTGTCCATTTTGATATTGTATTAATACCAATAGGGCAATTCTTGTACCAATTATTATTATATTTATTCCACTTGCCATTCACTGTCAGAAAAATCCGTCATTGGTAATAATTCCCCTTTTTGCTATAAGTTTCCGGTATAATCTCACAGGACACATTTCAGGATTTTTCAAATTTTGAGTAGGCCATTTAGTATCTGCACAGTTTTTATCACCACCTTGGCGGGTTTTGGAGAATATCGGGTTATATGCAATTATGTTTGTTAAACAGCCTTTGTTGTCAGTCTCTTCCTTAAAAAAATGTAACATGGAAAAAGTTGCTTCGTTACCTCTCCAAGCTAGTTTTACTGCAGCTATGTGAAAAAACTTCTTTCGGAGTCCCTCTGGCTTGTCTTCGTCCCATTATGAGCACATATTTCTATATTCGTCTGAAGTCATAGCGACAGAACTCTTTTTTTTTTCGGGTACAGCTTGCAACAATTTTCTCTTACTATCTCGAGCCGCCCTCGCCTCCTTGAAGAGATCAATATGTCTCTGATACTCACAAAAATATTTTTCTTGTACTAATTTTTCAGTAGTGTTCCATATGGTTTCAATAACACTCTCCCTGTAATCACTACCATAAATTTTCCGCATATTGAATGCCCAGTCTTTTAGAATGAATGCTAATCTTTCGTTGCTATTTTCTGCATCTATTTTGAAGTTGCGTTCCGCACAGAACGTCATAAATTGTATCCACATATATATATATATATATATATATATATATATATAAGATTTTGGTTTTTTTGTGTTACTGTGTTTATTTTCTTCAATATTTTGGTTTATTACTTCGTTTGAAGTAGCACCGAAGCTACTCATTTTGACGTTTGTAGCTACAATTATTTTTGGTCAAACTGTCAAACTTTGCATTGCGATCCGTATCCATGGTTACGTCGTTGAAAACACGATGCAGAATTGAAAGACAGCTGGTGTTTTCGCGATAATACAAGCTGTCTTTGGTTTTTGATTGGTCAGATTTTGTGAAAATTCCAAGGTGCGTGGAATAGTCTTTACAATTTTTTCCATTACCTTTTTGCATATTAAAAGCCCAATGTTTCGAAATGGGTGCTATCATTTCAGTGGAAATTGATTCATTTAGTACATAGTTTCTTTCACTACAAAACGTAAGAAATTGTTTCCATACGTAATTTTTTGTTTTTACTGTATTATGAGGCTCAGTATTTTGTATACTTTCGTCTATTGCATTTAATGATAAATCTTGGAATCGACTCATTTTTGAACAATTATTGATAAACGTCAAATTTTGACGGTCCTGTTAGTTTTTGTATATTGATGTCGATGTGGTTAATACGGAAATGAAATTATTGTCAAATTTTCGACTGGTGGAGCTACTCTATGTATAATCAGGTATTATCGAAATTATACAAGGTAACTTAACTAAATTGAACGTTCTGATTTGCTAAAAATTACACGAAAAAAGTAATCAGTCTCATGACCGGTACATTAAATTGAATTTTCATAAGTTCATCAGGTACATTGATCACATTATTCAAAACATCGAAGATGAACAGAATCTGAATCATTTCCCGTCTATGTTCAGAGTCATTATTCCAAAATATCTTCTTTGGTTTTCTTATGATATATGCATTGGGTAAATTCATTATTTTTTGAAATGCATGGATCATGTTTTAGTAAAGAAAACTTCCAGATTTGTTATTCTATCAAGAGTCTCCAGCTCGACATCATGGATGGTATAGTTTCCAACGAATCTATTTTTTGTCTAGTGTATGACACTATTTTACGTGTTGACTCATTTAGTGATAGATCATTATCATCACAGTATTGCGACAATGGTGCCTTGGAACTTTTGTGTGTTCTCCACTGACGTTATTTTGAGAAACACTTTCACGTCATATGCATAAAGAAGAAATTTGGCCCCTTCAAGATAGTCATTGATGTTATTAATAAACATGACAGAATGCAACGGAACCTTGAGGAACACTCGAGGTACTAAGAAACCTATCCCACTGACAGTTGTCAAACTTAACAAAGTTTCACTGAGTAGTATAATTTCATGGGAGAAAATCTTCAACCCGAAGATAAATTTAGCTGAAAAAACGCACATCGGAAGACATAACTAATAAAAATCAAACGAATAAACTACAAAAACAGCTGCACATGAATGGGTGAAAAATATCCGGTGAATAAATGTATGTTCCATTTCTTCGACATATGTTACGAAAACAACTTGTAGAAAGAAATAAAATTAGTGTGGATGAAAAATGACAACTGGAATGCGATTGTGTTTTGTTGAGTGGTTCGTTGTCATTGTATTGTCAATATTCTGATAGGGCATTTGAAGTGTATTGATATGGCCGAACAGTTTACATTCAACGAATACGCAGAAATGCATGCATTGTATGGACGAGCATTTGATAATGCTGCAGAAGCCCGTCGTCTGTATGCCGAGCATTCCCAATCGAACGTTACCGGCAGGAGAAACATTCGAGCGTGTCGATCGCAGCTTGAGGGAGACAAGTATGTCTAATGGATAATCAATTGGAGGTTGTTGTTTTATTTCGATATTATTGTAGGTTCAGTTTCGCCAAAACGACGTGGCGAGGGCGCTCCTAGGGCTGTGCGTACCGTTGTATTGGAGGAAAATATTTTGGCAGCTGTCGCTGATGATCTTTCAATGAGCATCATAAACCTATCAGAACAGTTCCATACATCCAAGTCCACTATTCATAGAATTATTAGGGAACAACTGCTCCACCCATATCACATCCAGAAGGTACATGCCATGACACCTGAAGATTTTCCAGCACGGCTGGAATATGCCAATTGGTTCCTGGATAAGCAAAGAGAGGATACGACTTTTATTACTCGAGTTTTATTCACTGATGAAGCAGGTTTCAGTAGAGAAGGAGTAATCAACTCTCATAATCTCCACATATGGGCCGAAGAAAATCCCCATGGGATATTGCAAACCAAATACCAACGGAAATTCAACGTGAATTTTTGGGTTGGTAACATAGGAAACCATCTTATAGGACCATTCGTTCTACATGACCGATTGAATGGAGAACGTTATTTGGAGTTCATTCAAAACGATTTGAATGGACTTTTGGAACATGTTCCATTGCAAACCCGAAGAGATATGTGGTTTATGCATGATGGCGCTCCTCCTCATTTTCGTTTGATTGTGCGGGACCATCTGAACCAGATTTTCCCAAATAGATGGATTGGTGGAGGTGGGTCATATTCATGGCCACCGTGGTCTCCGGTTTTAAATCCATTGGATTCCTTTCTGTGGGGGCATCTAAAAAGCCTTGTTTACGCTACACCTATTCACACCAGAGATGCCTTGTTGATTAGAATTACATTACATTGTGAAGCCATACGAAACGACCCTGGCATGCCATTTCAAGTGCAGAGAGGGTGTTTGCGTCGACTAAGAAAATGTATTGAGAGAGACGGTGGTCATATCGAGCAGTTTTTGTAGCGGATTTTGCATTTCTGTTTGCTCTTGAGGCTTGCGATTGATTATTTACACCATGAGTTTTGTAAGGTAAACGTGTTTGCATGATAAAAATTCCTTATGAATATTGTACCTATCATTTCTATTTTCATTACAAATTATTTTTTTCGAATAATGGTAGACATCTCAGGTTGGATGTCGTCGAACGAAAATGCATTCTTATCAAAATTCGTTGCTCCGATCGATTTTCCACACGAGTACTTTTATTCAGGAAATTGTCCAGGTAACCTTGTTTTGTTAAAACATATTGACAAATCCCAATCATTTCAAAGTTTTGGGGTGTGGATCATCGGGGGTAGTCCGTTCCTGACTTTGTAGCAAAACAACTGACTCCTGCATGAAAGCTCATAGAAGGAATTCATTTATTAAGTCAATCACCAAAATTTAGATTATTTTGAATATTAACTTTGAAAGTTATCAAAGAAAAACATTTTTCATTTTGTAACTTTGAGGGCCCGTAACTTGGTAACGAAGGCTTTCAGGAACAAAAGTTATATGTAGTACTGGTGATATTTTGACTCCATTTATACATTCCCGAAAGGAGAAGAGGAAGTCCAGGGACACCCTGTATAACTGTTTCATTGTATTATTTGGTTTATTGTACATCAATCTGAAGAAGCTACTGTGTTAGCGAAACATGTGAATTTGAATAAAAAATCTGTGGAAATTCAATAATGTGTTGTGTTTCGAAAATTCAATGAAACTAGGCACAATTGATTATATATCAACATGACACACATTGATTTTGATTTGAGGATAATGCTATTAACCTATTCAATGAACATCGTCCTCACCGTTCTTTTACTTAATGTTCAATTCCTTCCAGGTTTTCCGTGAATATTCTTGTCAAGTGAATGCATGTTTCAGTGGAACAAACAAGAACAAACAACCCCTCAAGTGAAGGATATTAGTTATAGAAGAGCGACAAACTGAAACCTGCCGAATTCGGAACGTAGAACGAAAGAGGTCGAAGATTTGTGGGTCATTATTTTCAGTTCATTAGTTTTCCAAGACTGCCGCGACATGGTCGATAGAACCAGCATGCACGCACGTCAGCGTTTCTCCCATTACATTCTTTTTTGTGCCTTCCGCGTCAGAAAGGGAATGGAATGGAAATCACAAAAGGAGATCTGTGGGGTTCGATATTATGGCTTCTGTACGAGAGGAAATGATACTTATATTGTGATTCGTAATTCAAGAGCGAAAATCCGGAATATACATAGTTACTTCGCAGAATTGTATTGTTCAGTGAAAGAGAAAAACACATTGCGCGAAATGCTCACATATTGACAAACATTTCGATAAAATAGAATAGTTTTGTCTCACCAGGGTCATAACCACATATTCATCGATATTTTCCGCGGAAAAAAATAACTGGTTTGCACTTTGATCTGAAAAATTCTTCATGGTTTGTTCGTCTATTCCTATCATGTGATTCGACACTATACCGAATTAAAAAAACATTGGGATATAATTCAACTAATAGTTTATTATTTACTTGAAGACATTCAATGAGCAATCAGACTGCATAATACTTGCAAATTATGTAATTTCTCTCCGAAATTATTTGTTTTTCAAAGTGGAGTAAACAATTGAACAAATTAGAGAATGTAAGAAAAATGTTTCTCAAATCGAGAGAAAAATGTGAAATAAAAATCTCAAATTTTTTGGAAATTTCCGATTCGGAGCTGCTATATTCTTCTACTCCCATACTTCATTCATCACACGGAAAAAAGAGGTTCAGTGAAGATAGCAAAATAAGTTTTTCTGATACGCTGTTGCTGCTTCCCTGAATAATTCAGTTATGGAAACAAGTAGGTCGTATCTACAACTAAACACATTCAATAACAGTAGCTTAGAAATATACCAATAAGCTTGTTTGAACTCCCAGTGGTCCTAACTGAAATATTAGTAATGAGCACTAGGTTTTCAGTAGACATTCTAACAAAATACAGCCCAGTATTTTCATCAAGATATTCCTGTTCTTGAGGGTTCGATTGTTCAGTGTCCCTTGACGTTCATGAACCTATAGTATGATCGTAACCCAAATTACGTTACCGTGATGTCAGCTTTTCATGGTATAAAGTTGTTGTGGTTTTGATTAAACATTAAAATTACCGAAACGAGATATAAAGATATAAAAACATGAGTATTCGTGAATCTTAAATGTTTTTTTCTCGGTGGGTACCTTATATCAATATCAATATATTTCTCATATTTTTTTTCAGAGATTTCAGATAATATAACTACCTATTGGAATACCTAGAAGCGCAAGTCGGAATTGTGACATTTTCGACTTGTTTTTTGTTTTAAGTAGGTACCTAATGTTAACTACTGATAAAAGATAGACTGATACCTCCAATATTTCTACTTTTTTTTTCAACAGTCAATGTCAAGATCATTTTATCATTCACCTGATTTAGTTTTTAGATTTGGTTTTTATCTCAACCTGTTCTATTGGTGTTTATAAATTATATTTTCCACAAAACGAATGATGTCGGATGTGACGGCGGCAATTGATTCGGAAGCTCTGGAGTTCCAGTGTGGAATATGTTAAGGAAGGAGATTCAAGAATGGAAGAGGTTTGAATATTCATACAAAAAGGATGCACCGCTCTTATGATAAAGGCTCGGTTTCGCAAATGTGTGATGGATCTTTGACTTGGAATGAAGGTTCTTTTTCTAAAAATGAATCTTTCTCTGACAGCCTAAATTCCCGTTTGTCGTTCCAAAAGTTGAACTCCCATATTATAAGAAGGATTCCAAAATCAGCAAGAGTGAGCGCTGCTGAAGCATTGTGCAGAGCAATTGACAACTGTGTTGAGTATAACTCCTTAGAAGCCTGGGAAAATCTGTTTTTTTTCGCATATAAGTCTTTCTATCTTCCAACATCCAATAAAAATCGTAAAGAATCTCTAACGTCGATCATAAAAAGTAATATAAGAAACAATGATATTCCACAATATATATCTAAAGATATTCAGTCATTACCACCAACCACGAACCTTGCTAAGTGTGTGATCAATAAAGTCTCTGATGGGGATCTCATATCTGCTGTTCGAATCTTGTCGTCATCTGACACTATCGCAAGTTTTGACAGTCATACTCTATCTGAATAACGTTTGAAACATCCAACTGATTCAGAAGTTGAATATACAGGGAGTGAAAACTTTATTCCATTACAAGTCAATGAAATTGAAGTTTCAAAAGCAGTGAAATCTTTCCGTACTGGATCTTCTGGTGGACTTGATTCGTTGAGGCCATCGCACCTTCAAGATTTGCTTTCCAAAAGTTCTGGATCCATGGGCGAAAAACTTTTGAGTTCTTTGACTTCGTTCTGCAACTTCTTACTCACTGGAAAAGTCATACAGGATGTGATTCCCATACTTTACGGAGCCTCATTGGTTGCTCTTAAAAAAAAAGATGGTGGCATTAGACCTATTGCCGTCGGCTTGATTTTTAGACGGCTTGTGGCAAAACTAGCTTATTCGAAGATGAAAGAAACTTTAGGTGAATTATTTCGCCCTATTCAATTCGGTTTTGGAACCATACATACCTTTTTAAATTTTGGAAACATACCTTTTTAAATTTTGAAAATAACACTATTTTGTCAGAAAGAGGTGTCCAGCAAGGAGACCCTTTGGGCCCAGCACTCTTCTGTTTATGCATTGATAATTTAACCAAATCAATCAAAGTTGATTTCAACTGTTGGTATCTTGATGACGGCTCCATAGGTGGTAAATCTGATGTAATTTTAGAACAGTTCAAGAAAATAATTTCAACATCAGAAAAAATTGGTCTTAAATTGAATTTTGAAAAATGCGAACTATATTTCTTGGACGACCTGAAAGATGACATACCAAAAAAATTTTACAGTTTTGCTCCTGGTATGAAAATTATGAATAAAACCAACTGGACCCTCCTTGGTGCACCCATGTCAGAAGAATTTTTGGCACAATCCCTGAACCAAAAGACTGAATCTTTGAATTTGATGGCATCCCGCATGGATTCCATTCCGAAGCATATTGGGTATTTTCTTCTGAAGAACTGTCTAGCTATACCCAAATTGATATATACATTGAGATGTTGCCCGACTTGGCGCTGTCAAAATGAACTTGATCTCTTCGACTCAACACTCCGTATGATTTTGGAGCAGATTACTAATAATAATTTCAGCCTTTCCACGTGGCTTCAAGCAACACTTCCCGTAAATAAGGGTGGTCTGGGTATACGACAAGCATCTTCACTTGCTTTACCAGCTTTTCTTTCTTCGTTGAACAGCATTCAACATCTAGTTGATCAAATTGTACCTGATTATTTTTCCAGTGTGTCCGATGTTCACTATATAGAGTGTGAATCTGTATGGTGTTCTAAAACTGGAACCTCTGCACCTGATAATAAAATTTCCCAAAAATCCTGGGATCTTCCTCTCATCGAATTGTCATCTAAACAACTCCTTGACTCGGCTGTTAATTCTCCTTCTGAAAAGGCTCGACTGAAGGCAGTTAGTACGAAAGAATCTGGAGCTTGGCTCAACGCTCTTCCAGTTGCATTCCTTGGAACTTTATTAGATGATGAATCTTTCAGGATTTCTGTGGGTTTACGTTTAGGCTGTTCTATTTGTGTGAGTCATAAATGCAGATGTGGATTTATCGTCAACGAAAAAGGGACGCATGGATTGAGTTGTAGATTCAGTTCCGGGCGTTCGTCTCGTCATTCAACAGTAAATGACTTAATCAAGCGAGCTTTATCAACTGCTGATATTCCTGCTGTCTTAGAACTTTTGGGAATCATTCGTGATGATGGTAAGCGTCCAGATGGGATGTCTCTCATCCCATGGAGTCATGGAAAACCTTTAGTCTGGGACTTCACTTGCGTAGATACCGTTGCAGCATCACATATTGATTCAACATCCAGAAATGCTGGTGGGGCTGCAGATTCTGCTGAAAAGTCCAAATTGAAAAAATATTCTACTTTAAAAGATCAATACATTTTTTATCCGGTAGCAATTGAAACCTTCGGTTCATTTGGTAGTTATGCCACCGAATTAATTAATCATATTGGACAAAAATTGTTCAATAAAACAGATGATCGAAGAGCAAGGACTTTTTTGATACAACATATCAGTATCGCCATCCAAAGAGGAAACGCAACGTCAATTCTGGGTTCTATTCCTGCTACTCAACGTTTGGATGATATATTTATTCGTCCACAGAGAATAAATATGTCAAGTAGTATCCATAAGTATATTATTCGGAGCCAAATACCTGGAAAGTATGATTTGGATTCAACCACTTCCAAAAAAATAACGCGATCTACCATATCTTTATCCAACTCGATTTCAAGCAGCCTCCAATCGAGTTCCTTATTGCGGCGCTCCAATGATAGAGAAAATCATTGCATAAGAGACTGTCCCTTTGAAGATAGCAATAGCGGTGAGCGCATCTCCCTCAGTTATGATTTTATCAAACCACTTGTGTTTGGAAGCTCCAAAACTCTTGGTCTTAATGGTTTGAAAAACATTGGCAATACCTGCTTTATGAATAGCGCAATACAATGTTTATCGAATACCAGATGGTTGCTCGAGTATCTGAGAAAAGACGAACATTTGAAGGATATCAACACAAGCATATCAAGTATGAAGGGTGCTTTGATAAAAGCATTCGAAGAAGTGGTAAAAGAACTTTGGTCAGAAGATTCGTCTGATGTGGTGGTTAACACTGTTTCTTTGAAAAGCCTGATACAAAGATTTGCACCTCGTTTTATGGGTAACGCTCAACAGGATGCAAAGGAATTTTTCAGATATTTATTGGAAGGTCTTCATGAAGATGTAAACAGAGTAAGAGAAAGGCCTAAACCTATGTTCATAGAAAAAGATGAAAATTTGAGCGATAATGAAAAGGCAAAAGAGTCTTGGTCAAGATATCTTCGAATGGACAACTCGAAAATTGTCGATAACTTTGTTGGTCAACTGAAATCATCGTTGAAATGTACTTTCTGTGGCCATTGTTCTGTCACTTTTGACCCATTCTGGGACCTTTCACTCCCTATTCCAGAGAGTACTGGCAAACTCAGACTGTCGCAATGTTTAGACTTGTTTACTAGGTAAGAAATTTTGGATGATGACGAAAAACCCACTTGTTCTAAATGCAAGGAAAGGAGAAAATGCACGAAGTCATTATCTATACTTAAATTCCCCAAAATTTTAGTAATTCACTTAAAAAGGTTTTCGCAGATGGAGAGATTCAGAGAAAAACTAAATGTTTTCATTGACTTCCCTCTCGATGGATTAGATATGAATATTTATGCAGTAGATAACGCAGCTCCGTGTCGCTACAACTTGTATGCTGTATCCAACCATATTGGAACAACTTTTAACGGACACTACACGGCTTACTGTAGGCACCCTTATTTGGGCACTTGGCACGAGTACAATGACTCGAGAGTATCACCGCTATCACCAAAAAATATCGTGAGTGGAGAAGCATACGTCCTCTTCTATGATCAAGAGGACACCAAATCACAGTTTTAAATAGAACATTTTACTTATTTACATTATTTATTTTATATTCATCTTTACCTTAATAAAGTATTCACCACAGAAAAAAAAAAGATATTGAGTACAAGAACTTTCTGAAAATAATGAATAAATGTACATGTGTACCTACATTCATTTGAAAATTGTTGTCATATGTCTAGGATTATGAGTGAATGAATACGACTTGGCAACCTTGTTTGCACCTGGACCAACAGCCAACGACTGTGAGCGCACTAAAGGATCTCTCAAAAGTTAGCGAAGGTTCGAATCCACACGCCTGACGATTTTTTTTTATTTTTCCCATCGAAATTGAGAAATTGTGATTATTCATCCCAAACCAAATCATTTCTCAATTTCGAAGTGAAAAAATCGTCAGGCGTGGGATCGAACCCTCGCTAACTTTTGAGATCCAGAGCATAAATCTAGCGTCTTAGACCGCTTGGCTAACTGAACGATATTGATTGTCTGAAGCATTATCATACTTCAACGTTAGTGAGAAAGTTTTTCATGTACTTTTGTACCTGCTACCTGTAAAAGGGCCCCGCTTCCAAGCTAGCAAGTACGCATACGTTCTCAACTACATATCACACTACCCATACTTTAAATTTCAGCTTTGCTGAAATGACGTAGCTCTGCTGGCTCTGGGATCTTACTCTAATACGTGGGCGGTGTAGATCAACACGATTAGTTTCTATGAAGAACATACCATTTCTGCAAGGAAAAAGTGGTATTGGTGTCGGGTGATCCGCATCCATACATATACAGGGTGTTTCAAAACTCAGTATCAAGATTTCAGCGGCGTATTTTTCAGATCAAAATGATGTGTCCGCAAACGCTTCGGTAACGATCTACAGAGCGTTACAGTTTCAAGATTTTAGTTTATTTATCTCTTTCGGTTTTTGCGATATTAGGATCAAATTTGGAATTTAGGTCACGTTTTAGGGTTTACATCATCCAGTATGCCGAGTCATTGTGAGAATCTACAGGGGGGCATTTTTTCAGGGGTCAAGTCCTTTTTCGCCCCATAAACTTTTTTGTAGTGCGCCCCTGGTGGATTTTTTTTGTCTCCTATATTTTTTACGCATCTGCGACCATGTCAATTGTCAATAATATTCCATGGACAGATATTGGTGAAAGTAGAATCATTATGAAAATATCTTAAAAAGCACCCCACGCTTTTTTACGATGAAATAAATTTGTTGTTAATCACTGTATTCTCATTTCAAACTCATTCAAAATTATTCTCTACTTTTTAGTTCAGTTTTCTATTAAAGCGTGTCCTTTAGTTTTTAAACTATTATTTATTTTCAACTTTTTAGTTTTGTTTTCTATTGAAGCGTGTTTTTAGTTTTTCAAACTATTATTATTATTATTTAATTTTTTCAACAACCATTCTTCAATTTCGAATAGAATCGGACCATAATCAAAAAATTCGTCCGCCATCTTATATCCTTCAATTTTGACAAAATAATCATAATATCCGACTCCAAAAACTCCCACATAACAATTTTGACTAGAATTGGACCATAATCACAAAACTCATCCGCCATTTTGAAGCCGCCATCTCGAATTTTTCAATTTTAAAAAAAGAATCATGATATTGGACCCCAAAAACCGCCACATACCAATTTTGAATAGAATCGGACCATAATCACAAAACTTGTCACCATTTTGAGCCGCTATCTTGAATTTTTCAGTTTTAAAAAAAATCATATTCGACCCCAAAAACCCCACATACCAATTTTGAATAAATCGGACCATAATCACAAAACTCGTCCGCCATATTGGAGCCGCCATTTTGTTTTTTCTCCAAACAAAAATTTCTCAATGCATTGTCACCGGAATGATGTTCACCTGCCAAATTTCAAATCATTCGTACGTCTGGAAGTAGGTCAAGATCGCGCCCAAAGGAGTTGGTTACAAACAAACAAACATACATACAAGTGAAGCTAATATAAAGCGTGTAATGAAATAAATAAATAATAGTTTAAAAAAACTGAAAACACGCTTTTCTAGAAAACCAGACTAAAAAAATAGAAAATAAAAAAAAAATATTTTATTTAAAAAAAAGCGTGGGGTGCATAGTATCGTATGTACTATATAATTATTGATACCATGCACACCACGCTTTTTTTAAAATAAAATGAATTTTTTTCTTATTTTTTATTTTTTCAGTCTGGTTTTCTATAAAAGCGTGTTTTCAGTTTTTTTAAACTATTATTTATTTTGTACTTTTCAGTGTAGTTTATTCAAAGAGCGTGTTTTTTTTTAGTTTTTTCTAAACTATTAGATATTTTTATTATTTCTTCGCAAATTAAAAAATGGAATAATCTTATCAAATTAGGTAATCATAATATTCGACCCCAAAAACCCCCACGTACCAATTTTGAATAGAATCAGACCATAATCACAAAACTCGGCCGCCATTTTAAAGTCGCCATCTTGAATTTTTCAATTTTCACAAGAGAATAATAATATTCGACCCCCAAAACTCCCACATACCAATTTTGAATAGAATCAGACCATAATCAGAAAACTCGGCCGCCATTTTGAAGCCACCATCTTGAATTTTCCAATTTTTACAAAAAAAATCTAATATTCGACCTCAAAAACCCCAACATACCAATTTTGAATAGAATCAGACCATAATCACAAAACTCGGCCGCCATCTTTGAATTTTCCAATTTTACAAAAAAATTATAATATTCGACCTCAAAAACCCCCACATACCAATTTTGAATAGAATCAGACCATAATCAGAAAACTCGTCCACTATTTTGTAGCCGCCATTTCGAATTTCCCAATTTTGACAAAATAATCATAATCTCCGACCACAAAAACTCTTGGATACCAATTTTGAATCAAATCGGACCATAATCACAAAACTCAAACGCCATATTGGAGCCGCCATTTTGTTTTTTCTTCACTCAAAAATTTCTCAATGCATTGTCACCGGAATCATGTACACCTGCCAAATTTCAAATCATTCGGACGTTTAGAAGTGGGTCAAAGTCGCGCCCAAAGGAGTCGGTTACAAACAAACAAACAAACATACAAGTGAAGCTAATATAAAGCGTGTAAAAAGGCTTATTTTGACCTGAAAAATACGACTCTGAAATCTTGATTCTGTAAATAACATGTCCTGACTGACTGATTAACGACTCACGATCAACGCTCAGACCAAACCGCTGGGCCTAAAGAGCTCAAAATTTCTATAGCGTGTTTCTATGATTACATGGATAACCACCCTAAATGGGTGAGAAGGGAATGAAAGTTTGTATGGAAGTACCATAAGTGTTGACGTAAGAGTCATGAAAATTGGTATTTGAGCTTTTCTATTCAACTAGAGAAGCACGTGTTTTTGAAAATTCACCTTGAAGAGGTTAACATGGGAGTTTGAATTCTATAAGGGAGTGTCGTTAGTTTTCAAGTTGGAGTCTTGAAAAGAATTTGAGGTATGTATTGTATTTCATTGCTTTTAGAAATTCAACCCTTAGGGGTGAAAGTTTGTAAGGGAGTTCGTTAATAACAAATAAAGAAATACGTGCTTCAGTGTTTTTAGAAATTCCACCAATGAATGGTAGGAAAGCGGAAAATTGTTGTTTTGACTTTCAATCACGAATAAAGAAAAGGTATAAACCTGATTTGGAAATTACGTCCCTATAGGGGTGAAACCCCTTTTTACCCTTTAGTGAATTTGTAATAGTCGCCACAGAGCATTATTTTCGCTGTCAAATCAATTATGTCACCAAAAGAGATAGCGGGATTATGGGATAACGGGATGATGGGATAACGGGATGATGGGATAACGGGAAGAGGGATAACGGGAAACGGATAAAGGATAACGGGAAACGGTTGCCGTGAATTCGTTAATTTTATACTGAAATATCAACGGAACACAATCAATAAAAGATTCCAGAATACCTGTTAATTGGACACAGCAAAAGAATACTTGTAATCATATAATCACTTATCATTATTGATTATTGTGATTGAACAAAAAGATAATTTTATTCCAGCAACAATAATTCGGACCTGTTCGCAGTCACCCCAATGTAAGTCCTGCCCTTGGCAAAAACAATCGCGTATGCAGAAGAACAGAACAAATCCCTTAAATGAAGTTTGAGAATGGGAACTCCCTTTTTATTTTATAGCTAAAGTTTGCTCAGATCTCTGCTGAGAACTTCGCGTTTTTGTATTCAATGCGTACGCTCTGTGAAGTTGCCGCTCGCTAAAATAATAAGAGGGAAATGGCGCCTGTTCAGAATTTATTCGGATGTGCTTTCCGAGGGATTTTCTTCTTCTGCGAAAGAGTTTTTACGAGTCACCTTCACTCGACTTTAGGTAAATCATTCATGTTAAACCATCATTCGAGAGCAATGAGTGGCTCGTAACGTAAGCATCTTCCATGGTCGTGTATTTCCCTATATCGCCCAAATTATCATAATTGAATGAAAGGAGATTGGGCTACACACTTACCTGCGAACGCAAAATATCATTCGAATTGGGGAAAAATTCAATTAAAATCAACAAAAAATATTATAAACAAAACAAATAATTCATTTCATATGAATCCACCAGCGGCGCACTACAAAAGAGTTTATGGGGCGAAAAAGTGCTTGACCCCTGAAAAAGTATCTCCCTGTAAATTCTCACAATCACTTGGCATACTGGATGATGTGAATCCTAAAACGTAATTTTTGTTTCTTTATATCGCAAAAACTAAAAGAGCTATGGAGAAAAAAATTAAAAAATCTTGATACTTCAACGCTCTGTAGATCGGTAACGAAGTGTTTTCGGACACATGTTTATGCAAAAAAGACTTATTTTGACCTGAAAAATACGCCCCTGAAATCTTGATTCTGAATTTTGAAACAGCCTGTAAATAACATGTCCTGACTGACTGATTCACGACTTACGATCAACGCTCAGACCAAACCGCTGGTCCTAAAGAGCTCAAATTTCTATGGCGTGTTTCTATGATGACATAGATATGGGAATGGATCAGAAGGGAATTGAATTTTGTATGGAAGTACCATAAGTTTTACGTTTGAGTCATGAAAATTGGTATTTGAGTTTTCTATTCAACTAAAGAAGCAGATGTTTTTGAAAATTAGAGAAGTGAATTCAGATAAGAAGATTGTATTATTAAACCTAGAAATTAGCTGATATAAACAAAAAAATTCTACTCTTGATAATTTTGATGAAAATAGATGACTTGATGGAGACAAAATGACTAGAAAACCAATGGCGCGACCAGTCGTAACGGTAGATTCCAGAATTAAATCATCGATTCTGAAATTGCCACCATCAAGCTAAAGAATCACGTGTCAGAAAAAAATAGGACATATTTTCATTGAAAAACACAAATAGTACAAATACCGAAAAGCTGAAAATTCAGATCTAAAACACCAAATACAAAAGTTTACTCAGCTATTGAACAAAACAACAATAGTCATTTATTAGACGATAAAAAGATGCTCTACCTGTAAGTGGAAAATCAGCTCGACGAGCAGGTAAGCTTTTTTATTTCATACTGTGTCGTAAAACACACTTCCACATACTCGATTTTAGTCAGGAAAATACTATTGAGTACCGCAATGAAAAAATTTACCGGACTGGTCCTGTTTTTCTACCGGGCTAGTACTGTAATTTTTTTACCGGACCAGCCCAGTAAAAAAATTCTATTGGACCCATTAGGTTTTTGCAACGTATTAAGATCAGAAATTTATTTTAATACAATAAAAACAAACCTTCAATTTAAATTACAAAAACTCTCTTCCCACAAAAATAATTATCGTTCATAATAATTACTCACATTTCTTGTTGTTTGTTGAAAGTATGGAATAAAATGTTGTACGTCACACGTCCGGTAAACTTTTTCCAGTACACGTTTCGAAATTCATGACTCGACTAATCGCCTCGCCCGAAAACATATTGTACTGTAAAAATATATTTACCGGACTCATAACAATAATTACTATTACTGTGGTGTGTGACATTCTATTTTATTCTTGAGCGGAAATATTCAACAAAAAGCAGTTTGAATTATTATTATGAGTCAAATACACTCGTGTTTAGTTTAAGATTATTCGAGCTGAACAAGTATGTGCTTTGGTTTGCTCAGTAAGATTGCTGAGTGTAATAGGGTTCAAATAGATTTCGATTAGTGTCTGCAAAATAAACACATCCAGAGGGGAGCATAAAGTGAAAAATATCGTTGAGATAAATAAGAAACAATAGTGGACCCAGCACACTTCCCTGAGGTAATCCGCGGTTTATGTTCTGGAATTCAGATGGATGGTTCTCGATGGCTACACACTGAATTCTGTTATGAAGATAAGGATCCTATCAGTTTCAGAGGTACCCCCCTCACACCGTAGAAGTTTAGCTAATCGAGTAGTTTTTCATGCGATACACAGTCGAAAGAAAGCCTTGGAAAGATCGCATAGGGTGATATCAGTGTGTTTACCATTCTCCAGGCCTTATAAGCATAAATCTGAAGTTAATAATTTTGTTGTATACTTATATGAGAATCATTATTTTTGCTGCCTTGTATAATCGAATAAAACATTTGAAAGTTTTTATCACGAAACCGTTGTTTCTTCAGAGCATTTGAAAGAAAATATTTTTTTGTGTCAGGTAAAATAAATTTTTGGAGCTCTGACATATGGGAATATTATGGTTATAGTGATATATAAAACATAACAATTCTCTTGGAACAACTGACAAATTGAAATATTCAGTATTTTTTTTTGTGAACGGAAGTTTACGTTCCACATATAAAAACTATACTAGTTGAACGAACGGATATTTTCAGAATTTTTTCTGTCTGCAGTAGTATATTAACAAAAGTATTGTTTCATTCCGCTGTTTTGTGTTGATATAGAATCATTAGTACATCATGTTGAAAAAATATAAGATTCTACAATCATTTTCGTATTCGAAATATCAACTGTTTGTTTTCAGGGAACGGAAGTTCACGTTGCACATATAAAAACTATTCTAGTTGAAAGAGCGGGTATTTTCAGTATTTTTTCTATCTGCAATAGTTTCTTCAGGAAGGTATTATTCCATTTCGCTGTTTTGTGTTGATATAAAATGATCTGTATACATCATGTTGAAAAAAATTGAGATTCAGCAAAGATTTTCGTAATAGTATTCATCATTATGAGATCCGCCCTATAACTTTTTGAGATAATTACGAGGGTTCTAACCCTCCCCTGAATTCTCCTAAACCTCCTTCCTATCGCCAGATATTTGAACATTTCTTCAACCCAAAGTAACGTTCATTTCAAAAATTACTTTTGCTCAACTAATCTGCCTTTGGTATGGAAACGCTTTCATATTTGAGGTGCAACTCATCAAAACGCGTTTTGTCCACGTCGAGACAAAATCGAGTTCGATGCAGTTCCGGGGTCACTATGGGTGTAGCTTGAATGCCCATATACGAAACACATCAAGTCACATACTGTCCAGCGTTATTTAAATCCGAACTCGAACCACCACATCAAAACGCGTTATGTCCATCGAAATGCGCAGTTCAAAACGCATTATGTCCTTGGTCATTTAGCGAATCGAAACGAAAATATATATTGTGAGTTTTTAGACTACATTTCAGTTAATATTCTCATTATTAGCACAATAAGGTTTTATGGAAAATATGCTAAATAATGTGGCTGTTGATGGTGATAGTCAAGGGTCGAAAAAAAGACCAATGCGAAAACATAAAAAAACAGGAGTACGAAAACCGGTGAGGTTGCGAAAATCCCTACCTTGATGAAACTCTCCTTGAAGTTGTTTGCCGTATCCAAACAGACTCTAATGAATATTATGTCCTAATTTCATGAAACAGGAATATCCACCACCCAACGATTCCTTCTCGTTATGAAACTTCAGCGTGAAAATGTTTGCATTTTTGTTAACTCGGGTCCAAACGTCTCCCGAATAATGGCTCGGTTGATAAATGGCGAGCTTCCTCGAGGATATACACCGTCAGGTAATTTGTCTTAGTCGTCTGCACTTCAGGCCCGGATTTACCCTGATTTACTCTTTTGTACTAAGAGAGCTCTGGTTTTCACCCCGCGAGTGTTGCTGCCTAATGCTGAAAACTCACTTTAACAGAGATCTGTCTACATCCTCCTTCCGTGGATCATCATCCTAGTCGAAAAAAAATGATTGAGGATACTGTTTTCCTTGTGGTAAAAACTATGTGGCTCTAATGTACATCAGGAGTTCATCAATATATGTTTCCAGAAGTTGAGAGTTGAAAACTAGTTTGATCAATAATGAACTGCAGAAAAGTATAATTTCATATACCAATGAAATAAGAAAGGAGATATGTTTTTTTTATATTACCGATTACGCTTGGAATACTTTGTCTCAAAAAGGTAATAACTGCAATTTGGTGACTGGGGAAGTGATGTTTAGGACCTTATTCATGTTGACATTTGTCTAGTAGCATATTGCAAGTAACTGTATCACGATAGAGATCTGATCGTATATATTGATATACCAGTATCGGTTGGTCTCGATGTTTGTTTCACTGTCGGGTAATCTGGGAACGCTACCATGCGACTGAGACTTGACATGTTTGTGTTGGTCTCACCACGATTGTAGTTAGAAGTTTGAGTTGATTGCAGATCGCGAATTTTGGGAGGAATTTCTCAATATTCAAAACGTTGCCTATGTTAGAATTATCAGAACATGTGAATAAACATCTTCGTAATATTTATTGGAAAATGTAAGAAAGAACAGTATTGTAGACCCAATTTTGTGATAAAATGATTCAACCCTTTAAAAATACTACCACAAGTTAGGGGGCACAATTTCCATATTTTCCAAGCAGACTGATTTATTGGAAAATGTAATTCCCATAGAAAGAAAACGTATATATAAAAGTTGTGTGGTTATGACTAAATTTTGATAAAATGCTATCAAAAATACAATAGCGTGCAGATTTCAGGGGATTTTTATTTTAACGGGATACCCTATATATTATTGAATTTATGGAATGATATTTTTTTCCTGATTTCAAAAATATACCATATGTTGAACGTCGAATAACTTAGTTAGACTAGTTGTTACTGTAAATACCTATCCTATTGAAGTTAATATTTTTAAAGTAAGCTATGAAAATAACAACTATATTATGTTTGTTGAGTGACATTTCTTTAATGGAATAATCAAAATGGTTTACAGTGAGGAAAAAAAAATTCAAATATATACTTGTTATATACAAAACAACAAAAATTGGACTTCCAGAAAATAGTGCATATAGGGTGTTGTATCCGAATCGTCCAACACCGTCAGAAAATACATTCAAAAATATTTACCAAAAGGTGAATCATGCCTTCTTTCAGTAGAAAAAAGCATTCAGTTCAAGAAAACCAGGGAAAACAGCTGAATAGACTGCTTCATTCCGAAGGTAAGTCTTTCCATATCAATTCGCGAATAGACTTTGTAGTTTGAAAAATATAGACGATCAATTAGGTGAAAGTTTTTCCAAGATCCAACGTTCTTTGAAAAAGAACAACTGAAAACCATATACAATTTTACCCGCCAAGTTTCAACAGAGACTCATAAAAGGAAAAGGCTGGAATTTTGCCAACAGATGATTCAAAATTTTAATAAAGATCCCGATGAATTAACTAAAATATAATGGACGATGAGTCATCCTTTTCTACGACTGGAGTTTTCAATAGGAGAAATTGAAGGTCGTGAGAACAAAAAGACAACCGAAAAAGATTGGTAGAACAAATAAGGAAAACAGGAAAAAAATACTTCTAGCGTTTGGTGCGGAATTTTTTGAAATGAAATTGTTGGCCCTATATTTTATGATTAAATATTAACAGGAATTACCTATCGGGAAATAATCATCCCAGAAGTGAAAAATATTCTTCTATTGAATTTTTCGGAAGCCGAGCTTGGCAGCATGATTTGGGTGCAAAATGGGGCATTTCCGCATATTGTCCTACCAGTTCCAGAACATTTGAATAATACATTCCCAATATGGATAGGAAATAATGGAGGTATTGAATGGCAGTCCGGACTTGGCCCCTTTGGATTCATTTTTCTGGGGATTTCTTTAAGACATTGTTAATGATAATAATAATATTCAACTCAATAAAGACACCATACACCATTCGACTTGAAATAGAGAATCTAAATGTAAATAATGGAAACAATTTCCAAGGCATGTATTAATATGAGAAGACGTTATCAATTACGTATTGGCAATGATGGTGGACACATTGAACATCTTTTATAACATATCATTTTATTAGATTTCTTTGTTATCCAGTTCTGTATAAATATTTGAACTCCTTCTTCCCACTGTAAACCATTTTGATTATTCCATTGAAGAAATATCACTAAGCAAACATAATATAGTTGTTATTTTGATATATTGCTTTAAAAAATTTAACTTTCATAGGATAGGTATTTACAGTAACAACTAGTCTACTATAAGTTATTCGACGTTCAATAACCAAAAATGGTATTTTTGAAATCAGGAAAAACAGATCATTCAAAAAACTCAATCATATATAGAGTATCCCATTAAAAAAAATTAAACTCTCAAATCTGCACGTTACTGTATTTTTGATAGCATTTTATCAAAATTCAGTCATAACCACAAAACTTTTACATTTAACTTTTTTTTCTATAGGCAATACTAACGATGATAATTTATAGTGAATAACCAGGTATCTGATCTGTATCTGAAAGTATTTCAAACTTTCTTATCCTTACTGAAATGCGGGATGCATTTCGAATCCCCATCCATAACTTCTTCAACCCAATTGTCCTATATAAAGTTTAATAGTTGTGCGTGATTTGTTTATAATTTTTTTCGTTGATCCACCACTAGTGCCAGAAATTATATTTGATTGAAGCCTCTGTCGACAAATCATCAGTGTAGATATCATGCTATGATACCACAGAGGATAAGGATTTTTATTGGTTCATAATTTTAATATATTCAATACCATTTTCCTCAAATTAAATTTAACTGGGATAGGTTTGATTTGCAATATTATATCTCCAAAATTTCTAACTTATAGGGAACGATACATTGATTTCCTGATTTAGATGGAACAAGTCCTTGGCCCTGAAGATGGCGGATTCATCGGAAAATCATCTCCTTATTCAAAATCATATTGGTGCCCTGTGAAACTCAATAACTAATAATGTTCATGTTACTATTTTTCCAATTCTCACAGTGTTTCTGTCTCACCCATACACGCTACATACACGGAAAATATGTCGATTTCCACTTAACTGATGCAATACCCGTGCTTCTGGAAAAATGCAATATTATAGACGTGTTGATATCCGCATTCAACCCTTTGCATGGCACAAGAAATCCGTACCTTCATTTCGGCGTTTGGCAGTGCTGCAAATCGAATTTCTTCCAGAAGGAAGAAAATTGAATTCCTAAATTTCGTACATCTATACACCTGCGATGTAGGGAGGTGAATGGAATGATAAATCGTTGTTGTATGACATAGTGGAAGTGTTGTCAGTCATTTTTCACCCTTTTGAATTGGTCGTGACATAAATTTCGTGATGGAATTGGGAAATGTTGTTGTACTTTTCTATGAGAAATAGCAGAAAATAGGTAGGTCTGTATAATAGGAATTGTTCGATCGCTTTCCCATCGATCATCATTATAGTAAGAATAAGTTTCAAATGCAAGTATATAGGAATTTACAATATTTTTGAGCTAGATCCTTTAATGTGAATGAGTCATTTCTACAAACGAAATATCGGCAAATCTTTTCTACTTTTATATGAGATGAGATGAATCAGATAATACAGGGTGGGACACCTCATACGACACGGTCCCTGTAAACCAAACTATTTATTTTTTTGGGGATTTCTCCACTCCATTTTATGTATATTGATTAAGGCTGCGAAAGGAAATTATTTTGGAGTCTACAGGGTGGCTCAAAAAAGTGTGACATATCAAAGTTGTGATTTTTTAAATGGAACACCCTGTATTCCGTTACACTTTTGAATAGGCCAGGAAAAACTAATATGATTTCATATTAGGTACTATGTACCTAACTATAACCGTTCTCGAGTTATTGATTTTTTTATGAAAATGCTAGGTACAATTGGAAACTGAATAACATCGAAATGTATAGAAATCATCCCTTCGAATTCTGACCAAGCATAAGAAAGGTTTTGGGCTATTGATTTCGATAAAACCCGTTTCTCAATATTATATAGTATGTTCAAAAATCATTGTCACTTTTTTATATTTTCGGACACAGATAACTTTGTTATTTCAAACAGAACACCCTGTATATTTTTGGTCTGAACAATATAAAATACATTTATCTTTCATTTCATTTCGAAGTTCCCTATACCTAACCTAAATAGTTTTTCAGATATTGGCATTTTCAAATAGTAGTTCTTATTTCAATACATTCTTTGAATCAAGATAGCTTTGAAACGACATTTATTCAACTTGTTGAAAGAATTCTTATTGACAGTTATTGTGTTTTACGTTATTCAAAACATTCACTGAATTATTAGCGTCGAAAATGAAAACTTATCCCATTCAAGAGCGGAATAGATATGATTTTAGCGATTGGTGAGTGTTTAGAGAATTGCCTTTTGGCGTCGAGGGTGTATGCCCAAAAATATCCAGACCGGAATCATTCAACCAAGTTGGTTTTCAAACGATTGCCACATCAATTTCGTAGTACTGGAAGTGTAGCTTACGAAAAGGCAAATAGACCAAAACCTATCATTGGAAATGAGGAAAATGAATTTCTTATTATGGGATCAATCATAAAAAACCCTCATATGAGTCAACGTAAGATCGAGGAAGATACAGGGATAAGCAGACGGAGCATTTCTAGGGTAATAAAAAAATAAAAATTTCACACGTACCGTGTTCAGATGCAACAGGCATTATATGAAATAGACTTCCATCGACGAATCGAGTTTTGTCTATGGGTTCTGGACAAGTTTAGTGAGGATGAAGATTTTTTGGATTCCATTTTATTTTCTGATGAATCTACTTTTCATAACAATGGCTTAGTGAACAGACACAACTTCCATTATTATAGTGATGTGAATCCTCATTTTTTCCGCACTCTGGATCACCAGAATAGATGTTCTGTTAACGTGTGGGGAGGAATTATAAATACACAAGTTATAGGACCATACTTTTTTCATGAAGACCTGAATGGTCAATTTTTTTTACAATTTTTACGAGATGATCTGCCTGAGCTTCTGGAGAATGTGCCGCTAAATGTCAGACAACGGATATGGTTACAATTGGATGGAGCTCCGGTGGATTTCAAATTCAGTTTTTTAATATGTGCTCTCCGAATAAATGGATTGGTAGGGAAGGACCACAAAATTGGCCAGCAAAATCACCAGATCTGACTTTTCCTCGATTTTTTCCTATGGGGATACTCGAAGAATGAGGTTAACGACACTCCTCCAACCACACTGGCAAATATGAAGGACAGAATAAGAGCTGCTTTCCGAAGAGTGACGCCTCAAATGTTATTAAATGTTAAGATGTCTTTCATAGAGAGAGTGGCTCTTTGTATTCAAGAGGACGGTCGTCATTTCGAGCACCTACTTTGAATTAAATACATTTGTGTTTCATATTTTGTTGTTGTTTCATTCGAATAATAAAAAAAATTATCTGTTTAATGAACTACTGTCAGAATATGAATGTAAATGATAACTTCATTTTAGTGAACAGTAAATATTTTCGAAGAAGTGAAGTATAAAACTGTCAATGAAATTCTGTGAGCAAATCAAATAAATTTCGTTTCAAAGATATCTTGATTCAAAGAATGCATTGAAATAAGAACTACTATTTGAAAAAGCCAATATCTGAAAAACTATTTGGGTTTGGTATAGGGAACCCCAATATGAAATGAAAGACAATTGAATTTTTTATTGTTCAGACCAAAAAAATACAGGGTGTTCTATTCGAAATAAAAATTACTTTGTCCGAAATTACAAAAAATTAAAATTATTTTTGAACATTCTGTATATTGAGAAACGGGTTTTATCGAAATCAATAGCCCAAAATTTCTTTTATGCTTGTTCAGAATTCGAAGGGATGATTTCTATACATTTCGATGTTATTTAGGTTCCAATTGTACCTAGCATTTTCATAAAAAAATCAATAACTCGAGAACGGTTATAGTTAGGTACATAGTACCACATGAAATCATATTATTTTTTCCTGACCTTTTCAAAAGTGTAACGCAATACAAGGTATTCCATTTAAGAAAACACAACTTTGATATGTCACACTTTTTTGAGCCACCCTGTAGACTCCAAAATAATTTCTTTTTGCAGCCTTAATCAATATACATATAATGAAATGGAGAAATTCCCGAAAAAATTAATGATTTGGTTTACAGGGACCGTGTCGTATGGGGTGTCCCACCCTGTATACGCCTACAAATAAAATAAATTTTTTTTAAAACGGAATGCAGTTCATTTTAACATCTATAATTTATGATTTAGAGACCCACTATGGAGGGGATTTTTAAAATTCCAATCTTAGGGGTTAAAACTCCCTCTAGTATTAATACATTTTTATCTATGAACTGTCGATTCAAAAATGGAACAACAAAAAGCATTTAACTTAATATTTTTGCTCATGTTTACCTTTGTTACCTGGAGTTGTGAGAATGACTCTACTAGTTGCCTGTTTACGTACCTGGAACAGAAAGAGAACAATAATTAGTACATTTACAGGAACGTCAATATCAATTGCAGAAGGTGTTTCTATAGGGAGAAAATAAAAACTCACTTCGCTAACACGAGCGTATATGCGAAGAAACGGAACGAAAAATAATGTGTACTACTCGTAAACATTCGCCGTCGGCGAAGGGAAGATCAGAAGAGCCGACAGTCAACGTGGACTTGAGTGACTGCTGTCACCGATTCGTCTGGGCCAATTGAATCGGACATCAATGCTTGGGGGTGTGTTTATACGATGAGAGGTCATAAATCACGCGTTATATTTGTGTTTTAATAGTTCTCAAAGATTAAAAACCAGTAGCGTCTGTGGTCTTGGGTGTGTGCCGATCGAAATACGTTTTAGGATATAATAATAACCTACATCAAACAATGAAAGAAATTATTTTTCTTTCTTAATGTATTTGTATAAATAAAAGCTTGTCTTGAATTTTTTTCATTTTTCATTATTTATGAAGTATTTTTAAAATCTTAAAATATCTTAACAAAATTAGTTATCTCCGCCACTGCTGCTCACAGGATTTCGCCGCAAGACTTTTTTATGCTTCTGCAATTGATAATGGGAAAACTATAACAGCGCCGGCTCTCTCTATGAGTCCGTTTCCAACGCTGAACGAAATATCGAATAAATAGTATCCCGTAGTAGGTCAAAGATGTATAACCTATACGGTTCACGCGGAGTTTTGAATTATTTCAATGATATATCAGTATTTGCGTCTCAGGAATACTGTAATATCATTGGAAATACAAAGATATGCAGTCAATGTATGTCATGTTGTGTTTGTTGGCTATATTTTAGTGCGACTGAAACAAAAAAGACGCTCCTTAACAAACCAGATTTTGTTTCCACTCAGGTAAGGGTCCTTTGTGTTACATCAGATTAGTACAAGCCATTGGCAGTGCATATCCTGACTTAATTTCTTAATTTTTTTTTATACCTCGTTCGGTGGGGGCAATCTACTATAAATATATATATATATATATATATATATATATATATAGTCCTTCAGAATGCCACTGAGGGAGTAGGTGAAGTATAAAATAACAAACAACTGAAACATCGAAAATAAACTTTATCAAATGAGTTTTTTTTTAAATTCAGTCAAAGATACAAGTTGTTCAGTCAAGTGTCAATTTGATGATTAATTTGATTATTTTGTTCACATGAAGAACTGTTGTGACATTTCGAGGTATTTACATAGGATGGTTTTTTGACAGCCTCACACATCGAATACATATTTAACACATTGCCGCCTATGCGCTTGGAATGGCACAAAATGCATAGGTAAAACGAACTGCATAATATTTAATATACTGCCTGAATTGTAGATATTCTATAAAAATGCCTAAGAATTCTATGGAATACATTTAATCTGAAACCTTTTATTCTTCACAACCTATTCGTGCACCAGAATAGTTTGCAGAACAAGGCAGACATTCTGGATTGCCTTTTGAATAAGCAATATATATCTTGATTTCTGGATAGAAAAATCATATCAGTTCTAACCACAAAGTACCCATGTTTTTCGTAGTACTTATAATAAAAAACCTCTCCATAGAAGCAAATTTTATGTCTCGTATATCTCACGATTTTCATTGGTATGATTTTGAGTGAATACAATTTTCACAAGTTCCTGAAACAGATCATCAAATGTTTTTTTTCGTTTCTTAGAAACCGTATTCATCACTTCATTTCAATTCACAATTCTTTATTTTCCTTTTCTCTCTCATGAGAGCCATTTGAATTCATTCAAGATTTATTGCCAGCGTCTACACTGAAAACAAAACTTGATAATCCAGTGATTGTTTTTTTCATAAACATTCAAATTCTAAGAGTCCGCTGTCATTCTCTTGGAATGCCACAAATCCCACCGAATTCAAAACACCCCTACATGAATTTCAAATCAGTGCATTCCCCTGTCAAAAATGAATATATTCATATTCGGTCCATATTCGGAACCATGAAACATAAATGGATGGTGTGTTTACATAGTTTGTTATTTGGAGGAAATGCAAATAGAACTTGTAGATAGATATACAGAGATTTGAATAATTGATTTGCGAGATCCAGGCAATGCAAGGGCGCGCTGAATCAAATTAAAAACTCGGAAATTGGATTTGTCAGGAATATTTCAATATTGTATGAATGAACGTACGAGGGTTGAAGGAGAATATTTCGAAAGGCGTGTTGATTGGAGTTTATTGAAAATGAATATTTGTAATTTCCGGTGCTTCTTAGATGAAAAGGAGTTCTCTCTATTGCGAGGAAAACCATTATATCTTGTGTTTCGCGTTATTCGTTCCTGTTATTGCTGGTAAAGTATTCAACGAATTCCATGGATTTTCCTGAACATTTATTACATCCCGGGAAGTTTTTCAACGCCACAGAAAAAACTAATTGTCGGAATCAAATTAAATTTATTTGAATCATACAAAATAAAAGTATCGTATAAGCGCGACAAAATATAATCTCAAAAGGAGTGAAATTATTTCTTGGTTTTGGATAAAATTTAAAGTTTCAATTAACTCGAAATTAATTTGCATGAACCAAATATCTTATTCGATCAACTCTAGTAATAATTCGTTTTGGCAGAAATGTTTTTCAACCACGTAATTATTTTGTTGAATCGAATAATCAGATCCAAAAAACTTGCTGATTGCTTTAACAAAAACATTCTTTCAAACAAGTATTTATGACAAACTTATGAATTCAATAAAATATCAATTCAACAAAATAAGCTAGTCTCTTCACTGAAAATATTTATTCAAGTGAGTAATAATTTTGTTAATTCACTGAATTGACAAATATAGCAACCGAACGAGAGAGTCTACACCAGACATTTAAGTCCAGGCGTCGCAACAATGCTCAGTTGGCTTTGCTATTCGGTAACATCATCTAAGTCAGAGTAAGTTGTGCGAACACTTCGCCATCTAACGTATATAATCCAACCAATATAATATTCTTCCATTTCATGGAATCATTACCGTTGTACGATTCAAATGAATATTATATTCTGAAACAAATCTTCATTCAATGTTGGAGTTGTTTCAACAGATGAATATATAAAATCAAAGAAATGTTAACATTGCATTGGAATTCTATTTTGTCACCGCAATATAATGATTTCATCAATCAAATCACCTGTGTTTTGGGATGAATTTTATTTAGTTGAGGTCAAGCAATGGGTGACCAAATAAATTACCTCCTTTTTCCGTGGACATGAAATAAAGGAGTTCATCATTATTATCACGTACCACTTCATGTATGTTCCTGGACAATGGCATTTTTCTTTGTTTGAAAACCAATTTTCCGCTGTTAATCTCTCTCGAAGTGAGTGTAATTTCTAATGTCCATACTGTACATCCATTCATATATTCTTGCACGTTTATGGACTCAGAACTGTAAGCGGTAAATTGTACACGAGAAGAAATTTTACAGACTAAGGCCCGATTTCACCAACCTATTTAAACGCGTTTTGTTTGATTTGATGATTTGATGATTTGATGATCTGATGATTTGATGATTAGGCTTGATGATAAAGCTTTCTACTCGTCATATTGGATTTTACCAGGAACTATAAACCGGGTTTTGTTTCTTAACGGCGTTTCCGCTTAACCGGCTGAATTTGCCAGTTAGAAAGTTAAACGACGTTTTAGATAGTTTTGAAAAGTAAGGTTACGAAAGTTATAAATATTTGTTATGTTTTGTGGTTTAAATTAAAATTTGCAAATATGCGAATTTATTAGCTTCAAGGACAGCGATAGTGAAGATGAGTACGTCATTTTCATAGTCTGGACCATAAGACTCTTTACTAGGTTTTGGTTCACTGAACAAACTGTACTTGATGTTTTGGAGGCAATTCAAAATTACCTGGAATTTCCCTCCGAAAGGTAAATGAAGCATTTCCATGTCTCTATTGTCATATCGCTTTCTACATATAGGACCAGTTTGTTTTGGACACAAATATTTTATCATATGACATACATACAGAGTGTGCAGCAATTATTTTCAGCTATATTTTTTTCTACTTAAATATTCCTCAGTGTAGGTATTTTTGATAAATCGGTACCTATTAGAAAAATTAATTCTTCAATACCTTAAAGGTATGATGTCGAGAACTTGTTTTCAATTCCAGCACAATAGACAAAACACATTATGTATATTGTTTAGGTAAAATTATCGTAAATGGCAATTTTTGTTACAAACTCTTATCAGTATATTTCTTGCAGGCTAGTTGGACAGGATAATATGCAGGAATAAAGAGGTTAACCAGAACTCCTACTACACCAACATTGAATAAAACTATACAATTTGTAAACTAATATATTAAATGATAAAAAATTATACAATACACTTGCTCATAAATAAATGATAAAAAAAGATTTCTACAGTTTTTGTTCATGTTAAAGGTATATGACACCACAAGTTAAGTATAAGAAAAAAAATATTTTAACAGAAGTAATACTTAAGTCACCTTTGAATTAGTTTTGAAATTTGATTTAAGTTCACCATAAAAAAATTGATATATATTAAAGAGGGTGAAATAATAGTTTTTATGAGCACCCAATTTAAAATTCAACAATATTGTTTGTTACAAAAAGCATTTGACAGGCGTAACCGAATAATATACAATTAGCGTGGATAAAGTAAAAATAAGAATAAAAAAAAAAATAAACAACTGTATTTACAATTAGTGAAAAATGTGTCTTCTCTACATATCAAACAAACAAGTAGATTGCATAAGATGTGTAGGTCAAGTATTTTTATTAATTCCGAAAAAATAATCGATCTATCAATCCCTCGAATTGTTTTTAATAACTACTTTTTGCCTAGTGATCCCTCAGATATTGGGTATTATGTACACAGAATGAGTTAGAATGGTCAAAAACATTACTGAATTGATACTACTTGACAGATTTGTGCTCCTGATTTAGGGATACATAAAGTTAGAGAAAGAACCAAGACTACTTTCGTATCCTGATGCATAAAAGGGGTTATTCAGTGGGTCTTGTTGATTTCCAAAAAAAAATCTTATTTACTACGTTAACTTTTGATAATTTGTTTTTCAAGGTGGTAGTAATAGTTGAAATCTCTACATATACATATTACAGACGATGACCATTGCCTGACGTTCAACGTCCAGACCAAACCACTGACAGCATTTTCCTATGACATAACCACTGAAAAAGGTTATTTTGATATTCCATCCCTAAAAGGGTGGAAAGGGGATGAAGGGGTGAGAAGGGGGTGGGGGTGAAAGTAAAAAAAAAATTTTTATGGGGGTTTCGTTGGTTTTCAAGTTACCGCCATGAAAATTGGTGTTTTTATTCTCTCTTACAAATAAATGAATCGTGCCCAACCTTATTTGAAAAGTTCGCGCCCAACCTTATTTGAAAAGTTCGCGCCTAAAGGGGTGAAAAAGAGTTAGGGAGTTTGGAATAGTCATCATGAAGCATTACTTTTGCTGTGAAATCAACTATGCCACCCAAATAAGATAACTGGATAACCGAAAGCAGTCAAAGCCACACAAGCTAGATATGGAACAACACAAAGAAAGACATATAATAAAATATAAATTCTAGGCGAACAAAGTATCAGCGGGTTCAAAATTCGCTCCTTCAAGCTGATTATTCACCATATTGATAGCAAGAAACCTTCTGGAAAATTATTCATCACGAGTTCTTTTCCTACTTTACTACTGAGTTCAACTGTGTTCAACTTCGATATGGCAAACACATATGGTCATTTATTTTCTGAAGAATGTTCAATTACAAAAGACAACTATGTTTCAGTCAAGGTATATGGGATATGATGGTATAAGAGCACAAAAACTCAAAAAAATTTTTTTTTAGGTTTTTTGGAAAAAAACCCCTTTTTTGATTCATATTCAAAAAACCCCCCTTTTTTGTCGAAAGACAAAAATGAAATTTTTTTGCCTGTGGGAGAAAAAATAAAATATAAAAAACGGTCACCTTCACAAACGGTTATATAAGCAATTCAGTTTTTGGTTTAAAAACCCTTAAAAATTTCAACTAATGATTTCAAATGGATATCAACCCCCACCCCCGTACCCGGGACTATTATACCCCATCATTTTCATGAAAAAAAAAAAAAAATTTTTTAAAAAAATTTTTTGAAAAAAAAAAACCAATGAGTTCTCAATTTTTTTTGGGGAAAAAATTTTAAAAAAAATTTTTTTGGAAAAATTTAAAAATTTCCCAGGAAAAAAAGGGGGTGTTATTCTTTTTATACCCTTCAAAAAGGGAACAAAAAATTTATAGTTTTCTCTTTTTTTCAGGGAAGCCCTTTTGAGCCCCGATATTATATTATTTTTTATCATTGCCAATGAGTCCCCAAAATAAAGAAATAATCCCGGGAAACCCCCCTTTAGGGCTTTAAAAGGGGTTTTAAAATTTAACAGAGGAGGGGAAAGAAAAATTTTTTACAAACCCCCCAACCCTTGTCTCCGTCACTTTAACCCCCTTTTTTCGCATTTTCCAAACACTGTGTTTCCAAAAAATAGTTCACTTAAAAATTTTTTGAATTGCAAATATTAAATCCCCCCAAGGTAATTTCAAAATCCCCCGTTTAATGTTTTTCTTAATTAAATACAAAAAACAGAAAATCGCTGTGAATTAATCACCATTTTGTTTGCCTTGTATCCTCCTATCATGAGAGTTTTGTTTGTACTTTTCCATTAAATGTCATCAGTCTTCCTTCATCTTGAATTGATTATTATAGAAATTTTTTGGGGAAAACCCGGGAATAATCTATATGGGTATGTCAGATCAGAACACGTTATAGTTTCGAAAAACTCCCAACGCATTTTGAATTTCTCGAATTCAAAATTGCCCTTTTATAAAAAAATTTATTAGTAATTTTTTTTCATTTACTGTTTTTTCCTGACATAGTTGGACGGGTTATTTTTTCAACTTATTTACAATGTATACCACGCCCGGAGGAAAAAAAAAATTTAAGCTTTTGGTAGAATAAAAAAAAAAGCTGAACATCCCCAAAAAATTCCGAATTTGAGTCAAAATGTCAGACTCACGATGGCCCACAAAAAAAGGCCCACCGATCAGGAATTTTTCATCTAATTGAAATTTCAGTGGGTTTGGGTATTGAAAAAGCCCCTATTATAAATTTTTTTATATAATTTTTATAAATATAATTTATAGGATATATATTAAAATGAAAATATTTCGGCCCGGATATTAAAAACCTTTTTTTCTTTTTTAAAAATTTAAAGGGTTTTTTCCAAAAACCCAACCCAATTAATAAAAATAATTATATATATAATTTTATATTAATTAAAAATTTAATAATTAATTTTATATTTTTTATGAAACTTTTTCCTTTAAAAAAAAGGTTTTTTTTTAAACAATATTTTTTTAAAATAATATTTAATAAAAAAAATTATTTTTAAAATTTAAATTATAAATTATTTCACTTTTTGGCCTCCCTATTGGGTTTGTGGGCAAAAACCCCGGGAATTTTTGGTTCCCAAAAAAAGGTTTTTTAACCTGTTTTATAAACCTTTAAATTAATTGGTTTTTTCAAGTTTTAAATATTTGATCAGAAAAAATTTTAATTTGACTTTTTAAAGCTTGGTTTAACTTTCCATAATGTTTGGGTTGGGGGGGAAGCGATGACAACCTTCATTCTTCAAGTCAAAAATTTCATTCGCTCTGAATTTTTTCCGAAAAATAACATAACAAGGTCCTGAAAAAACTTCAGACATTTTGGGTATCAAAATTTAATCAAATCGGGCCAAACGAAGTATTAAAAATCGGGGGTTTGGGGCCCCCCTTCATTTTTTTCCCGGGTCCCAAAAAAATTTTTTTTTTGGGTTATCTCATGAATTATGTCCCCCTTTTCTAAGATGTTCTTTTAAAAAAAACATTCAAAAGATGTAATGAGCTTTTTTAAAAAAAGGGGGGGGGGGGGGGTAAATTAGGCTTTTCCCTTTTAATACCAAACATAAATTCCAATTTTTAATGCCCCCCGTCGGGGTAAAAGTATCAGTCTTAACCCAAGGGAAATTTTTAGTCCTTTGGCCCTTTTTCAAAAAACTATACCATGCTTTTTTTTCGACGGGGTAACACTATTAGCAAATCAGACAAAAAAAGATATTATTTATTTTAATACTTGGGAAAGACACGGAATCTCGCTTTTTATTGTCGAAAGAAGAACAAGGATAGAGTGGAAAAAGGGTGAAATGTACCCCCTAGATCCCGAGGCAATAAAACAAAAATTTTAAAAAAGTTTTAGTATTGCCAAAATAAAGAT